>CM046657.1:54225701-54520701 GCA_025594165.1 Tamias sibiricus | reverse complement strand
GGCATGAAGATACACATTCCAAGAAGAAGAAATTCATAGTACCTAGAATAGTTCAAAGTAGTTTATATTTTATTCTCTGGAAATAGAAAATTACTGAGGAAATTTAAACAAGGGAGTAGTATGGTCTAAATTCCCTTTCAGGGGAAAAAAAATCCCTTGTAGCATCAGTAAGGATAACTCACCCAAAAGATTGTATATATGTTTATGCTCCTGCCATTTATATTTATGTGTGCTTAGCTGCCCTTTCCTTATCTTGTCCTTGGTGTTCTGTTGGACATGTGGTGCTAACCAGTTACTCTACCTCCACATTCTTTCAAGCCTCTGTTTTCAGTCTCTACAACCATCACTGATAAATGTTGAAAGAAGGCTGCCAAAAAGAACAGAGGGAAGAGGAAAGAATATGAATAATCACAAATAAAGATCTGGGGGAAAGGAGAGATGCAGTACTAATAAAAAAAAAAAAAAAAACAGCAAAATGGTCTTGAGTCATACTATGTGACAAGATCATTATTTATGCTTCACAGTACTTCATTAAATCTCAAGGTGACTCTGCAATAAGCCTACTTACTTCCATTTTCAGATGAGCTAAGTGAAGTTCAGAAGTGGTTAAGCAACTTAGCTATGATTATAACTAGTAAACAGAACAGAGAGTTTAAAACCAGTCCTGTTTGACTTTAAATCCGATGCTTTTAACAATTATACTGAACACAATGATATCACTTACTAAATGTTAACTATTTGCCAAAACTTTGCTAGTTGCTTTATACAGGTAAACATCATTGTCCCCATTTTACAGAAGAGAAAACTGAGGCTTTGAGAGAGTAATTGACTTTCCTAAGTCACACAGCTAGGCACAGGCAGCACTAGAGATTTAGCCCTGGTTCATTTAGCTGTACCCTTTCCACCATATTTTGATGTGCACATTCCTAATTCCTATTCCTTCTACCCATCTCTATGTTTCCAGATTTCACCTTCAATGTTCAGCTAATACCTTACCTCCTCCACAAAATCCTTTCAGGGAAAAAATTGGTCTATCATTGCATTCTTATTGCAACTATTTGTATGACATGCATTTCACTTCATCAAGACAGATTTGTATTTGTTCATTTCCTCATGTTAAGGGTCTATGTCCCCAATCAGCCAACTAAGGGAAGTACCCCACAGCAGGTTCTCAGGCAATGTATATCATTCAAACATAGCTTATTTTTAACTTGGTTTCAAGGAGGGGGCAAGAATTATGCCATAGTACTTTGTTTTCTCCAATATACCCAATAGATACTTCAGCATATAATAGGGTTTAATAAATAATTTTTTGACTCTAATATACCTAATAGTAGGAAGTTTTCAATAATAAGAGCTAACTCATATATATATATATATATATATATATATAATACACACACATAGGAATATAAATATATATGTGTGTGTATATATATCTATATATACACATATATAGAGAGGGAGATGTTTATGAAACCTAATGATATAGGTACCATTGTTATCCCCATTTTACAGAGGAAACAGGAATAAAAAAGTTAAGTGACTTGTCCAAGTCCACCTAGTCTCACTCCAGAGTCAGCAATTCCTTGACTAATTTATAATACTATCTTCACTCAACAGATGTTGTTCCAAGATTAAGCAACTCTCACACCTTTAAAAAATGGTAAAACTCACACTTCGTTTCTGATATAAACACTGGAGAACATACAGAAAGAAGAGTATGTCTGCATAGAGTAGAAAATCTGAGCAGCAGATATAAAAATGCTGGGAAAATAAGAAGAAAAAACTCAAGATGTATTCCTCTTTTTTAAAAAATTGGAGTGTGCCAAGTATGCTATTTTTGCACAAGTTTCTGTGATTCTTAAAGCATTTAAGCCAACTTCCTCTAACACTAAATTACATAGCATACCTCAGAGTGAGAAACCATTGTTAGCAAAGACACTGAAACTCTACACCAGAATCATGTAAGCCTGAACCAGCAAAATGCAACCACCTCTGGACTGACACGCAACAGCTGTTTAGGGTGTCAGAAAAATGTCCTGATGAAGAAACCAAGGAAAAATCAGAAGATAATGCTGATTTCCAAAACTTTCAAACTTAATTAAATTGTTGCAAAAGTCAGGAAGAAAAATTCAAGATACAGCTCCACTTTAAAAAAGCAACAAGTAATGTCTAATAATTTACAGATGATAGAAAACAAAGGTAAGTGATTTCTGTTTGTATGTAAATTCATTATTTAAATTCACAAGGCCTTAATTCTGTAAGTTATTCCTTAGGAATTTGGTGAGCTCAATAGTATTATCATCTCTACAAAATCAGTATCTATGAATGAGGCTCAAAGAAAATAACTTCCCACAGTTATTTAGCTAGGAAGTGTAGAATCCAAAGTAAAATTCAGGTCCTCTAAAACAAAGCTCCTTCCTTTTTACCATGTGGTTCCTCTTGAAGAAAACAGAAATATGAGCCCCTTTTGTTACAGAGAGGGAAAACTAACAGTAATAGCAACAGACAATGGCCAAAGCTTGCTTTAGAAGGACTGGACTCATCCCCCCCCTCCCCCCCCATCACCCCCTGCTCCTTTAAGGAACCTCCACAACTTCCCCTTTGAAAGTAAAATAAGTAGTAGTGAAAAAAGATTCTCCTGATTGCTTTCCATCACCACCATTGCCTAACTTCACTCCTCCCCTCCCTGAAGCTCGTGGACCAATTACTATAACACAGTACCACCATAGTGGTATCATGGACACACAAGAATCAAGTCCCATGACTCTATTCAGAGAAAATGCAAAAGGAAAGACAGAAAAAATATAGAAGACTGAAAGTAAAGCAATTATCCCTTATAGCACAGCATGATGATTCTCCAGAGGAAAGTAAAATATAGTACGATTATACAGAAGCATTGTCTGCTGTACTGTATATATGGTCTGGGAAAAGAGGGAGGTAGGGTATGAAAAGGGAAGAAAAAGTAAGAACAGGCAAATCTGTCCAAAATTTGCTATGGCTGCAGAATTCTATGCCACATAGTAAAGGAAATTTCCTACTTCTAAGTTCTACAATTTTCTGAGGAGCAGAGATCAACAAGCATATCAACTCTTTCTCAGAAGCAACATATAAAATTTTTTCAACATTCATATGCAAGGAATGATAAGTTATCCATTTCATTGGAGAAGTAGTCAGTGTGGCAATGGTCACATAGGATATCCCTGTGCATATCTCTCGTCCATAAGCATTGGCACATTGACAATTTAACATGTAAACACTTGGTTCCAGATATGAAAAATTCTACCTGACCCAAATATATTTTTTCTTAACATTTCTCTTTCATTAATTTATTCTTTAAATGTGGATATGTATGATACTCTTCTAGATTCTGGGGATACGGCAGTGAACAAGATAAAGTCCCAGCCCTAATAAGCTTGCACTCTAAGTCCTAATTAAACCACATCCATGATATCTTCCAAGTCTAAGATTTTATGATTTCACACTATTAGGAAAAATGGTTAAATTGCAAATGTCCCAGGAAGAGAGATACCTTGAGCACCAAAAGGAGAGAAACCACCTTCTAGCAACAGCATCTAGCATAATGCTTAGTGCTCAAGGAAGGTTTTTAAATGAATGAAGATAAAATCTATATTATGGATGTAGAAACAGGTTGGTTAAATAAATGACCTATGGTTAAATAAATGATTATGGTAGAGCTAAGAACTATACACTGACTTTGCACTATAATAGTTTAAGGTCTTATTTTTAAGAACCTCAGTTAACAAAAGTGAGCTCCCCACCATTGAGTTTCTGTGTCTTTGCTTATGTCTGTACCTATTAGGACCACACGGTTTAACACTTCACTTCTTTCAACTGAGGTTGAGACAAGATTTGAAAGAGTTGACAGATAAAAGTACCACTAAAAGTCATCTAGTTCTAGGGGCTGGGGTTGTGGCTCAGTGGTAGAGTGCTTGCCTAGCATGTGTGAGGCACTGGGTTTGATTTTCAGCACCACATAAAACTAAATAAATATAAAGGTTCATGTATATATCATCTGGTTATCTAGTTATCTAGTTCTATCCAATCACTTTTTAGATAAGGGCTAAACAGAGAAGGGTAAAAATTTGCTTAAAGTCTCACAGCTAACTCATGGCAGACCTAGCACTAAAGCCTAAGTCTTCTCATACCTAACCCAGTGTACCACACGGTCTCTCCTAGGTTCCTTAATGGCAGAAACTACTTGTTATGATTTTTGTATTTCCACCAACACTTAGAAAGTATATAACGCTACTGCCACATTACATTACTTAACAAATTAACTATAAGGATATTTTATTTTTCAAAGCTCACTTTTCCTCCTCCCCCAACCCTTTTATTTCAGTTGGACTAGAAGTTCTCTTTCTTTTTTTTTTTTTTTTCTTTCTTTCTTTTTCTTTACTTTCTTTTTTGTGGTACTGGGAATTGAACACAGGGGTGCTCTGCCACTGAGATAATTCCCCACCTTTTCTGTTTTATTTTGAGTCAAGATATCACTAAGTTGCTGAGGATGGCCTCAGACTTGTGATCCTCCTGCTTCAGCCTCCCAAATCCTTGGTGTTACAGGTGTACACAGCTTCTAAACCAAGACCCTGGCCTAAAAAACTCCAGCAGGAATTTGCTAAGCTTAACACATAACAAGAGTAACACTATCCTAATAGTCTTTTCTTAGAAAAATTTTCAGGATTTGCAAGACAAGCTCCTCGCAAGGGAATTTTCCAAAAAGTAATCAAGTGGCCCAAAGACTTGGATTTTCATGCAAACAAAGACTCACCCTACTGGCCTAGCTGAAGGGAGATTTTCTTGAGCTACACTGACACAGTTGTTCTACTCTAAAGCCAGTCCTCCCTTAGGGAAATGGTAGAGATTAAATTGGAGTACTAAACTGAGAACAGCGAGACTGTTCTAGTTCTATCACTACTAATACATTGTTTGACATGGGGGAAAATCACTTATCCTTTCTGGGTTTATTTTACCCATCTGTAAAATATTTATACTGATACAAGGTAATCAGGTAGAGTACGTGAGCTAACAGCTATAACATAAATTTGAAAAATATAAAACACCATACAAATGAAAAATAGTACAATTAACTATTAGGATTATTACTCAGAATTATTGTGTATTTCAAAAACCAGAAAGCCATCTTGTAGAGCCAGTAGGAAAGAGGAGAAGCACTATGACATAGAAAGAATGTAAAAAATTTGCAGTTAGATAACTCCAGGTATAAATTCAACCTTTATGACCTTGAACTTACTCAAATTCCTTAATCCTCAGTTTCTCATCAATGGGGAAAGTACCACTATAGAATTACTCTGAAGAATAAGGAAAAAACAAAGATAGATATATAAACAGACATATTGTATGAAATGGCAATTATCATTATCATAAATTTCCTCTTCTAGAGAATTTAGAATTTCAGGGTTTTATTTAGCATTCCCACAATATAAACAGTTGAAACATCTGTACTGTAAAAAAAATAAAATAAAATAACATTCTTGATTCAACATAATACAACAAAAATTTAGGTACTAATTGATCAACATATTAGCAATCTGGCCAAAGTTTAGGAACCAGTTCTGTGGATGGGTATTTTTTCAGTCACTCAGCTCAACAATTGTGTTTATTTGAAATCCAGTGCTCTGATGCTTTCGTTGTGACTGTGGATTGTTGTATTGCTGCCTGCAGTTGTCTTCTATGAAAATGCCAAATGTACTCACTAGATTACATGCTCATTTTGACAATATATTATGCTGTTTGGTGTCATGTTGAAATTCTATTGATGGTGCTCATGACTTTTTATGCCTTTATTTTGTTCTTTGGTTTGAATAAAAAAAAAAAAAAAAAAAAAGTAAAAAGCTCTTGGACTAATGAATTCAGATTCTTTTCAAACACAGTGCTGCTTCTCTTCCATGAGATCAGGAAAAGGATATATTTCTGGTTGCAGACATATGTGGCACAGACATGAGATCACAGCTTTAAGCTTAATAGGAGAACATAACAATCTACTCATTGTTTACACTTTAACCCAAAGGGCAGCTGGAAATCACAACCAACCATATGCAGAGCTGAACAAGTGGCCATGACTTTATTAATAAAGCCAAGCATTAAAGAATAAGATTTTGGGAATGGTACAGTGAGGGGCAGGAGTCTCTTACCCTAGGCCCCTATAAGTACTAGGCATAGGGCCCAGGCTATTGTTGAAAATGTCCTTTGGGATTAGACTATTCTCTCCACCAGGATTTCATTTGCCATCTTTCCTGTTTTCCAGATCTCCCATACAATGTTTAATCAGCTGTCAGGGAGTGTTTAGAAAGGGCTCCCTATTCTTTTTACATCTTGATATCCTGAAAAAAGGAGCAAATTATAAAATTATCTACGTACAATTGAATCAAATCACATACAGAATTGGGTTTTGTATCATAAAGAACTATTTCAAGTAGAGAAAGAGATGCAAAAATGCAATCTTTCCAAGTCTACAACAGGTATGGATAATAGTATCCCCCAATTTATAGACAAAATACTAACATTGAGAAAGGATACTGTAACCAAATTGCAGGACAAAGATTTATATCCAGGTCCATATCTCCACGTTTTACTATTCAATGGCTGACATGGAGAACAAATTACCTAATACCTATCACAATTTATTCTGCATTGAACTAAATACAAATTTACTAGGAAAATGTACTATGCAAAATGAATCACTGTTTAACACTGAAACATTTCTTATGTACATCAGTGGCATAATTTACAAATTTTCTCTTTTGTTTTGTTTTCTGTGCTGAGGATCAAACCCAGGACAAGCACTTTACCACTGAGTCACTTCCCCAGCAGACCTGATTCTTTAATTTCTTTCCATACTTAACTGAGAATGACATGTCATGAATTTGTAACCCAAATGCAAAAATTGAAGGACAAAGTGTGATAGCACAGAAAACTCAAAACATCTACAAGTCTTCATCAAAATGAATGGGCCCTATTGGGAAAGCAGAAATTAAATATTCAAAAACTCCTCTAAAGATGGCTACTTATATAGATAGTGGAGGCAACAGATATTTGCTAGAATAACTAGTTCATCCAAAACAAAGCCCTTTTAAGTGTAATAGTAGGGAATTATGAATCTGTAGTCTAGCTCCTTAGACCAGGTCTAAGACATAGTTTGAATTTTTGCTGAAGCACATTTTGCTTCTAAGTGTGTTCTGATTTGGGTTTTGCTTTGTTTTGTATCTGAAACAGATGTAAAGTTTCTTATCTGAAGTATACTATCATTTTTATTGGAATTATCACTTTCAGACTAAAGATACCTTCACTTTTCCATTTGGTCCAAGATTAGAACTAGGAAAGAACAACAAAAGAAAGAACAATGTTTTAAATGTACCCTCTTCCACACGATGCTACATTCATCACAAGCTAAGAGAGACAATAATCTTTCTACTGAGATACCTAATAATGCCACTGATGTCCCACATCATTCACAAAGTTATGACACAATACAACCACATTTTCTTCCCTGGAGCTTAAAGGAAAGAACCTGCTCTCAAACCACAGAGAGTAATGTGTACCCACAGTATGAGGCAAAAGGATGAGAGAGAATAGTCCAGTGAAGTGAGATTTCACCCAAATAACTCTTTCAGCAATTACAAATCTCCTTGGAATTCACCTCTTAATGTCACCCTCAGCTTAAGTACACCACAGCTCAAATATACCACAAAATGAAAGGAGTGATTAACAAATTCTAGAAGCTTATGGTCACAACAATGTGAATTAAATGTTAAAATGGCCAAAATAGCCAAGAGACTAAGCACAATATTAACATAAAAATAAATTATTATCTAGCATATCATGGTAATAAATGTACATAAACATAAAGTCTATGCACTTTATAAAAGTGATTTTCCTAGAAAAGTGTTAAATCTAAAACAATTTCTTCTTCTGTCTACCACAAATAATTCTTCATTTAACCTGTACTTTCATTATATTATACAAATATAGCAAGCATCAGAGACATAACAAAAGAAACACTAACACTAGACACTGGCTATAAACTCGAAGTGTCTAGTCCCTTTTACCTCAAATCTAGATTTATAAAAAATTTAGATTAAAAAGTGAAGAAATGTCTCTTCTAGAAATAGTTCTTGGGAAACTGGGTATATTCACAAACAAAAAATTGAAGTTGAACCTTCACCTTACACTAAATACAGAAGTTAAGCTGAAATGGACCAAAGACTTAAACTTAAAAGCTAAAATATGATACTTTTAGAAGAAAACAGGGAAATTTTGATGATGCTGGATTTGTAAAAATGTCTTGGATATGACACAAAAACACAAGTAACAAAATAAAAACAGATAAATTGGACTTCATCCAAATAAAATTTTTTGCACATCAAAGGACATCATCAACAGATTGAAAAGATAACCCATAGAATGGAAAAAAACATTTGCATATCATATAAAAAGATATTAATATCCAGAACATATAGACAAGTTCTTCAACTCAACAACAACAACCAAACAACCCAATTCATCAATGGACAAAAGATTTGAATAGCTAGGTCTCCAAAGATCATATATAAATGGTAATAAATGTGAAAAATATTTAAGATTATTTGTCATTAGGCAAATCAAAAACAAAGATGTGTAATTTCACAACCATTAGGATGGTTACTATAAGAAATGGAAAATAATGTTTCCCCTCCTAGACCTAACTCCCTTACCATTTTACATTTTTTGCTCAGATGATGTCATATTCTCAATGAGTCCTACTTTGATTATCCTATTGAAAATCACTTCCTCATACTATCAATTTTCTATATCCTATTTTATATTTTTCTTTTTCTATAGCACTTACAAACTTCCAACATACATATAATTTACTGATTTATCATGATTATTGTTCTATGTTTCCCCACTATATTATTTAATCTCATGAAAACTTAAAGTGTTTAATTAATTAATTAATATATTTTTAAGTACAAGAATAGTGTTACCTGGCACATTATAGATGTCCCATAAACATTTGCAGCATGAATGAATTGACTAAATTTTTGCCTGGAGACAGAAAAGAGTTTAAAAGTTTTGTAACCCAGATCATTCTTAAAATTAATCAGTTCTTGTGCTCTTCAACACTAAATATTGTTTCCCAGTTATTATCAGTAACCAAAATACTTTGGCTTGAAGTGTAAAGTGTACCACTTTACTGAACATTTCAATGGAATTAGGTCTCCAGATTTTATTCACGTCTTAATATTCACACAACATGTGCCAGTATTTACTTATTTTCTTGACTCCTATGTCACACTTCAGTCCTGTGCTCTACCATGTTGTGGCACTGTATTTCCCAGGTTTCATTGCCAGCTGGCTTCCTGTTAGGTTCTGCCAATGAGAGTGACTTGTGAAAAGAGAGAAGAGACTTCCTTTTTCTAGCTCCTGCAGCAGCAAAAGACACTACGATTGCACCATTTCGAATTTCCATTGGAGCACCCCCAACACCAGTTGCCTAACTCCCTCGGAAATACCAGTACCAGCTGGCCACAATCCTCTCAGTGATTATTATTGCATAGGCCTTGCCACATTCTCCTCAGTGGTCTAAGCAGAAGTTACACAGCACATCCTCTCCCTAAAAGCCCAATCCCCAATCACAAGCTTTTCTAAGCTTCCAGGTTTAAGGAATACAATTTCTCCTATATTTTTTCACTAACCCCATGACTAGTTGCTCCTTACAGTTATTAAAATTTGGGTTACCTCAGCTTCCTCATTTTTTTTTTTATATGCTTCCTCTTTTTTTCACCTTCCAATGCCTGTGCAACAAATTCCTTCAATTAGGGCTGGGGTTGTGGCTCAGTGGTAGGGCACTTGTCTAGCATGAATGAGGCACTGGGTTCAATTCTCAGCAGCACTGCATATAAATAAATAAAATAAACATCTATTGACAACTAAAAAATATTTTTTAAAATTTCTTCAATTAAATCCCATCCATTTTAAGAACTTGCATTTATTGTTCTGACTGTATATGACTACATTTGGTACAGTATAACACTTTGGGCAGACAAAAAAGATTGACAAGAGTATAAATTTATATTTTCATCACCCATAATTTAATAACATTCAGATTTTTTAATATTATCATAGATACAGGATGAGAAAAAGATCTTTGGAATAGAACAACTAATGGATTGAAATCCAGAAATACTGTCAGATCATGGTTTCTGCATACACAGATTCAACCAACCGTGGATTGAAAATGTAGACTTGCAGCCGGGTGCGGTGGCGCACGCCTGTAATCCCAGCACTTTGGGAGGCTGAGGCAGGAGGATCGCGAGTTCAAAGCCAGCCTCAGCAATGGCGAGGCACTTAGTAACTCAGTGAGACCCTGTCTCTAATAAAATACAAAAAAGGGCTGGGGATGTGGCCCAGTGGTCGAGTGCCCCTGAGTTCAATCCCCAGTACCAAAAAAAAAAAAAAAAAAAGAAAATGTAGACTTGCAAAGGTTTAACTAAACATATACACCATTTTTCTTGCCATTTTTCCCTAAGCAATATAGCACAACAGCTACTTACATCACATTTACATTTTACTAGCTATAATAAGTAATCTAGAGATGATTTAAAGTATACAAGAGGCTGTGCATACCTTATATCCAAATAATATACTATTTTATTATATAAGAAGGGACTTAAGCATTCACAGATTTTGGTAGATCTGCAGGGTGTCTTAGAAACAATCCCCCACATACACCAAGGGAAGGCTGCACTATGTTCATACCCATACATTCTCATAGAGTCATACATTTGTATTTTCAATCCCCTCCTCCCTATGTCCATATCTCTATTTGGATGTCCAACATAAATCTAAAACTTAACATGTCTAAACGGAGTTCCTGATATTTCCTCTAAAACCTGTTCCTTCCAGAACTTTCCCAGCCAAAAACCTTGAGTCATTCTTTGTTGTTGTTGTTGTTGTTGTTCCTCAGATCATTCTTGGTTATTTTAATATAAAAACTCCTTTAAAATTAATCCTAGAGAAGCAGAATACAAGATTTGTATTTATTTCATGTGTCATTAGTCTAATTATGCAAATTTTAAATTATATTTGAACAAAATACTTTCCCAAAAGCAGAAACAGTTTGAAAATTAGTCATGTTTAGTTACAGATTATCTTCCATAGCATTTTATTATGAAAACTTTCAATTATATAGCAAATTTAAAAGATGCATAGAGTGAAATCCTCTCACCTGGATTCTACCATTACAATTTTACTATGCTTCCTTTATCATATATCTATCCATTTGTGTTTCTGGTGCTTTGCAAAGTGATTTTTAAACATATAAAAATTCTTCCTGATTATTTCTTCTTATATATTATTAATTATAGTTTGATATTTGTTTCAATTATTAAAAAATTGCATGTAATAAAATGCACATATCTTAAGTGTTCAATCACTGAATTTTGACATATGTGTTTACTGTGAGCATTCTAACTCATCTCAATGTATGGAACCTTGAGTTAATAATTATTTTGAGGAAAAGAATCAAAACTTATTTATAAGCTCTCTGTTTTTTTTATTGGTTCTTTTTATTATACGTGATAGTAGAATCCATTTAGATAAAATTATACAAGCGTGGAATATATCTTAATCTAATTAGGACCCCTTCTTGTGGGTGTACATGATGGTGGGATTCACTTAGGTATTTTCATATATGTACATAGGAAAATTATGTTTGATTCCTTCTACTGTCTTTCCTATTCCTATTCCCTTCCCTTCCCTTCATTCCCTTTGTCTAATCTACTTCTCTTCTTCTCCTTCCCCCTTTATTGCAGTTTAGTTCTACATATCAGCAAAAGAAGTTGACCTTTGGTTTTTGGGGATTGGCTTATTTCACTTAGCACAACAGTCTCCAGATCCATCCATTTAGTGACAAATGTCATAAAGTCATTTTGACATTTGATTAATATTTCGTTGTGTACATATACCACAATATCTTTATCCATTCATCTTTCAAAATGCATCAAGGTTGGCTCCTTAGCTTAGCTATTGTGAATTGTGCTGCTATAAACATTGATGTGGTTGCATTACTGTAGTATGCTGATTTTAAATCCTTTGTATAGGAAAGCAAGTTTGGTGGCTCTGTCCCCTCAGCTTATCACACTATGTGATTCTAAACTGCCCTAAAGTATACTAAAGACTTTTTTAAAATTACACAGTAGAGATAAGTATGTTTCCTAGCAGAAAATAAATAATGATAAGTTAATGACACATAAAGAAAATAAAAAAGAAAGGGAAAGTAGAGTCAGATGGCTGGGTTTAGAATTTGAGACACTAACCAATCATGGCTACCTGCTTAAGAGAGAACAAAACACTAAGGAAATCTTGGGCTGACAACTAAGAGTAGGACTTTGTTGGAAAAGTTACCATACCAAAAGATCACCCAAAGATAAACCCAGCTAAGTGAGGACAATAACTGACTCCAAAAGAACTATACAGTTAACCACTGGTCACAAGAAGCTTAAACAGTAGACTTTCACAGGAGGGGAACTGCAGAAGAATTAAAATAAAGGCAAAGATCATCATCATTGACAATCTTCAAAATGTTGACAGAGTTGTAGTAATTGAGTAAATTTGACATTATCTGCTAAATACCTGGATGGAATAATTGAAACTGAAAGCTCCTCAGAGAAGAACTTTAAATTCAGATTCTATTATATAAAATGTTTCATTTACTATGAACCCTCACTCTAAAGGCATTTCATATTTTCCTGATGCTATAAAAGCTCACATTAGTTAATATAAACTATATTTGAAATTTGTCATGCTTGTATAATGATATAACCACTTTTTGAAAACTCTTCACAAATGTAGTTTCATTGTGGATGTATAAATCAAGAAGTGAAAACACCATTGGGCAGAATGTTATTCACAAAAGTGTGTTGGTATGTGAATGTGTGCACATCTCTGAGTACCAATGCAAAAAAGGAAATATAATTTCATCATAAAACTGTTTGACCAAAACTGTTTATGTCCCTAACATATTCTCATTATTCAGAGGCAGAATAAGATCCACAAAAGAGATCACAATACAAAGTTCTGTATTTCCACAACATATAAAAGAAATAAATTCTAGACACATGCCCAAAACAGATGTTTAACCCACTCTTCCTTTTGTACTTTGTTCTTTTCCCTTGGTCTAACTCCTTTCTTTGTTTTGTTCATTCACTCCCAAATAAACTTAAAATCCTACTGTTAAGTAGTTCTTGTAATATGCAACATCTTCTCCTACTGCTCTGGAAATAGTGAATCTTGGAAGTAAATGAATGATATTATACCTGAGAATTTAATTGATGGGTTTCTATAATTTCTAGAGTATAATCAGACCAAAGAATTACTCAACTTTTATAGCAACAGTGTGTGGTTTTATGTTTTATATGTGCTTAACTGTAATCTTCAAGAATGAAAGCATGTGATGAATATGCTATATAAACACACACATAATATATGTATGTATATACATAACATAGATACGTATAATGTATCCTAGATATTATTAAATTAGATATTGTTAAATCATAACCATGCTGAAAGGAAGGAAGGCGGGATGAAAAGAAGGTAAGAAAAAGAAAGGAAGGAAGATAGGAGTGAACAAATGTACCTCTTTATCTTGATTAATATAGCCAGTGAGCCATTGGTATATTTAATAAATACTCAAGGCTGTGTTTGACTCATGTTTAATTCAGGACAACTATTCCAGCTTCTATACAGATATCATCTCACAAAACTATACTGCAACATACAGACTTAAATCATAAAATCAAATCTTTCCTTCTCTGACCTCCCTTTGTGCTTCTTCATCATTTGGAACATGCTCAAATGCATATGCACACAGCTGAGAATTTACTCTCAGAAAACTCAAAAACCCTACCAAAAACATCAGAAAAATCTATAATACCTATTCAGAATATTTTCATTATCCAGGACTCAAATACTTTTTTTAAGTTCATCAGAATCTTCACTAATTGTAACACATAGGTACTCTCAGTTCTGCTATGACTAACACACAGGCCTGCAACTTTTCTTTCTAACATTTCTGCATTCTAAATGGATATTCAGGTAAACTTATGACAATTCATCTCAAACTAATTCCAAAAATTAACTCTTATAGCAACATAAGTGGTATTTCAAATATAAAATGTAGAATGCATTTTAAAGCAGAAAAATTATAATTTGATATTAAAATCTTCATTATTTTCTCTTTAAAACTTTAAAAGATCAATTTCCCAGCCTCTGCTTAAACATGTGTCATAATACAATTAAAATATTTTAATTAATTAAAAATTCAAAAATAAGTGAGGAGGGGCTGAGGTTGTGACTCAGCAGTAGAGCACTCACTTAGCATGTGCAAGGCCCTGAGTTTGATCCTCAGCACCACATAAAAATAAATAAATAAAATAAAGGTATTGTGTCCAACTACAAATAAAAACTAAATATTAAAAAAAAAAAAGTGAGGAGTCGTTTTGCAATGCAAAAGAATAAAACAAATTAACATGGCAAAATAATTATTCCTTGTCATAAATTGATACATTCTATGCTGTGTCCTCTATTCTTGGGCAATGCTTTGCCCCTGCTAAATCTAAAAAACTGGAAAATAAAATAATGTTTAAAGGTCAGACAAATACTTAAAAATAATGACCAGATTTATTTTTATTCATTTCATATTCATATTCTTATTCACATTTTCTCTATTCGCTATTTTTGTAATTACTACATCTCCATATTTTATATCGTTGTTTGTTTACCATAGTAAAAAATCATAGAATTGAATTCAAACTTAATGCAACACTAACACTATTAGTAACTTTTAAGAATGAACCTTCAAAATAGGTACTAGAACTTCAAAAACTTACTGTTGCCTTTAGGTTTTATATGAGAAATAGGTATAATTTTATCAATTTACATTAGAAAGTAAGCTCAAATGTTCACCATTATTAACTAACACTTCCCAAAATCTTTTCTAATGTTACTAACCTGCACCAATTAATATTCTAACACCTGATCCAACACAGTAATGACATTTTCTTCTTGGATCAAATTTAATCTCTGCAACTGAGATCACTGAACCAGAGGTTGTTACATAGAAAGCAAAGTGAAACCTAGAGAGTTTAAACAACTTGTTCAAAGTCAAAGAACTGGTTACTAATTAGTACCAAATTTTGGATTAGAACTCAGTCCTCCAAACTCCAAAACACTAAAAATGAAACTAAAATCCAGTTTTGCAAACTGCAGAGTACTAAGAATTGTACAGAAAATAAAAAAGAAATGTCCTTAGTCCTGAAGAACTTACTTAAAATCTAGGGTTGCCTATTTCTAGTGATGAATATTATTTGATCACAGTAATGGAGGCAACTGAGGAGTTAATGCAAGTATGATATTTTTAAATTTGTATAACCCCAAATAATTTATGTATAGTTCTGACATACCTAACATGTTTTTTTCCCCCACCTGGATCTATACCTTCTTAATTATTTTGGCTTAAGATCAATATTAGAATAAACTGGCATTCCAAAAGACTAGCAAGGGATGGGAGTAGATATGAGAGTAGAAATAGGAAGAAAGGCATCCAAGGTAGAAACAGGATGGCTGTCAAGGTAATGTCATCCCAGAACTAGAAAATTGTTGTACTAATCCTCAAGACATAATCCATGCATGTTGATAGAGTTAGCTAAAATTATAAATGAAATCCTTCAATGATGCCCCTTTACATTCTTGCCTTTAAGTGGTCGAAAGCTCATTCAAATGATAGGAACTGAGAACATGGGAAGGGGAAACATGAAAGTTTGATTTTAAAAACACAGCACTATTATTAATGGTAAGAGTTTCACATGATCTCTATGAGGTTAAAGTGAACAAAATGAGGAAAGAATTCCTCATGGTCATCACTGAAACTCCTGACTGCAATCTGCAGACCCAGCACCAACTTCAACCTCCAGGCAACTGTTGAAAATGGGAAAAAACTTACAGCACTGGTGATGCAACATCCCAGATGTTAGATGTTGTATCTCTTTTTTTTTAATATTTATTTATTTGCGTTAGTTGTACACAATGCAATGCATTTATGTTTACATGGTGCTGAGGATCGAACCCCGGGCCGCGCACATGCTAGGCGAACGCTCTACCGCTGAACTTAACCTTGACAGGAAGAAGAAAAAGAAAGGATGGGAAGAGATGAAAAGGGGAAAAGACAGAGATAAGGAAAAAGTAGGAGGAGAAAAGACAACAAGAAAATGAAAAAAGAAGGAAATACTAAAGGGAGCTTCTCCAGTTCTCCTGGAAGCTAAATCTCATAAAGCAAACTACAAAGGAATCTTTTATTTTTTAAAAAAATTAATTATTAAAGATGTTGTTATTTGTTTCTAGGCAAAGAAGATTTCAGTTTTTAAAATGTAGTCATAATAATTATACCATCAAGATTGAGACCTATTCTGGTTTTTTTTTTTTTTTTTTGTACCAGGGTGCTTAGCCACTCAGCCACATCCCCAGCCTTATTATTATTATTATTATTATTATTATTTTGCAATAGGGTCTCACTAAGTTGCTTAGGGTCTCGTTAAATTGCTGAGGCTGGCTTTGAACTTGTGATCCTCCTGCCTTAGCCTCCCAAGCTGCTGGGATTACAAGTACGCACCACTCTTTTCTCTTTTTATAGTATATATACTATATTAAGAGAGGAACAAAGGAAGAATAAAAAGCAAATAAATAGATCAATAAAACTAAAGGAACCAGGATACTTGAAGCCTTTTGTTTATTAGCTTCTTGCTCTACAAAAACTCAAAACTGGAATATTAATTTACTTTTTTGTTTAAATCTCAGTTCTGAGTTTGCAAAGGCAAAATGAAATAAGCATGGAATTTCTCCTTCACCAAAAATTGCTACCTGATCACAGAAGTGAGGTTGTTCATGCCAAGTACCAGGGAAATATTTTAATCACAAAAAGATATGAAAACTACATAAGCAAATCAGCATGTTTTCCTCAGAAGATAACAAGTGATTTCATACTACAAAGAAGAAAAACAATTTAAGATAGGAAAAAAATAACCACCTGAAAACATTATCCTAAAATAATAGCTATTGCTTTGCTTTTATTATTATCATTATTATTATTATCAACTGGTCCCCTGTACATGTGACTTGCCCAAGTATGAGGAATAACGTCACCACTGGTTATTTTAATATATATAGCACAGGAAATATGGTTGCACTATAAATTCAGTAAGTTTGATGTCCCTTCAATCTCCTTCAAACTTAGCAAACATTAAAAAAACAAAAAATAGGGGCTGGGGTTGTGGCTCAGTGGTGGAGCGCTCGCCTGGCGTGTGCGCAGCCCGGGTTCGATCCTCAGCACCACATAAACATAAATGCATTGCATTGTGTACAACTAAAGCAAATAAATAAATATTTAAAAAAAAAAAACAAAAAAAATGTTTCTTTTACCATGAACTATTAATTTCAGACTCATTAAAAATTGTTATTGCACTTTAAAATGAAGAGACAAACAAGAAACTGATCAAGGCCCCATGTTTCAAACTGTTAGGAGGATAAATTGACGCATCCTTTCAAGAATGTAATTTGGCAGTATGGATCAAAATCCTTAAAAATACTGTTCAAGGGCTGGGGTTGTGGCTCAGCAGTAGAGCGTTCGCCTAGCATGTGTGCAGCCCGGGTTCGATCCTCAGCACCACATATAAATAAATGCATTGTGTTACAACTAAAGCAAATAAATAAATTTTTTAAAAATACTGTTCAAATTGGTTTGTTTGTTTGTTTGTTTGTTTGTTTGTTTGTTTTTAACTTGAGCATTTGAGCTCTTGAGCTCAAGTGATCCTCCTGCCTCAATCTCCCAAGTAGCTGAGACTACAGGCATGAGCCACAGTACTCAGCTGAATTAGATTTTAAATATCTCAGAATTTATTCCAATCACTGATAGAAATATATTCAAAGACTTATATGTTAAATATGTTCACTGAAGCATTGCCATAATAGAGAAAACAAAAAACATCCTTAATGTTCGATAGTTAATATTGACACGATGTTTTTTTCAACAAATATATATATTGAGTACCTACTGTATGCTACACATTGTGGACTAGTTAAAATCATAAGTAAATGATAAAATGATGATGTAAAATACATGCATCAGTTAAAAAAAAAAGTTATGATCCCAAATAAAATTTTAGAAAGGGGTGTGTAGCTCAGTGATATAGCACTTGTCTAGCAAGTAGGAGGACCTGGGATTAATACTCAGTACCCGCCCCCCCCACACACACACATACACACACACAAAAAAAAAGTTTGCCAAATGAATAGGCAGATCAATTAAATAAAAGAAGGTGAGTTGGAGAAAATAGTGCTAAGTGAAGTTAGCCAATCCCAAAAAAACAAAGGTTGAATGATCTCTTTGATATGAAGATACTAACTTATAAAGGCAAGGGAGTGGGGATGAGAGGAATGAAAAAACTTTAAATAGAACAAAGGGGGGGGGGAGAGGGCAAGGGGATAGGAATAATGGCAGACTGAGTTATTCATGACTACCTTAAATACATGTATGAAGACACAATTGTAAAAATACTTTATATAAAACCAGCAACTTGAGAAATTGTGCTCTTTATATGTAATATGAAATGAAATGTACTCTGTAAACATGTATAAAAAGTTAAAATAAAAAAAAAGTTCAGTTATGCAAATATTAAAAAAAGGTGAAAAACAGAACCAAATATATCTGAGAACTTAATCTATGAGAAATATATCTGAAAATGCATTATATGAGTATTATGGTTGGAATACTTGGTTCTTCATATCCTAATTGCATATCACACAACAAAATTTGCAGATGAAATTTAAAAATTTTAAATTAAAATAAAACCATGAAAATGTTATAATAAAATATTTGTGAATATTTACATAATATTGTGTGGGGAAAACATTTCCAAAAATGACACCAAAAGCAAGAATAAAAAAGGAGAAAAGTAAAACTTGAAATTTTATGAAATCAATTTGATTTTCTAAAAGTGTTAATAAAAAGTCAAAATGGAGTTGGGTGCCGTGGTATGTGCCTCTAGTTCCAGCTACTTGAGAGGCTGAGGTGGGAGAATCACTCGAGTCCAAAAGTTCAAAACCAGTGTGGACAACATAGCAAGACCCCATCTCAAAAAAGGAAATAAAGGAAGAAATGATAAAATTGACATAGATGACAAAAGGTTAATATTTTTGCCATATAAATACCTCATAAATCAATAAGAATCAACTGCCCACTAGAATAATGTACATTATTTTAGCAGGGCTGTTCTAAATGTTTTATATCTATATATTCATTTGATTCTTGCAACAATCTGATGACATAAATATTATTATCTCTATTTTACATACAAGGAAACTGAGGCCCTGAAAGATTAAGTAAATGGCCAAGGCTACAAGCTGTTAAGTAATGATGGTAGGACCAAGATTCAAACCCCTGTCATCAACAACCTAACTCCAGCATCTATGCTACTTCTCAAAGAATATGCACGAGAAATGTGTTTTTAAAAAGCAATGCAAATAATCAAACAAATGAAGAAATATTCCATTTCACTACTAATCAAAGAAATGCAGATTATACTAAAAATAAGATGCCATTTTCTACTTGTCATATTGTCAACGGTTAAAAATCATGATAATAATAATAAGCATTAGTATATATGTAGCAAGATGAGTATTCTCATTCACTGCTGGTAGGAGTAAATTGGCTCAACTTTTCTGGAGGGCATTTTGGCAATATAAGTCAAATGCCTTTTAAAAAAAAGACTTAACATACATTTCTAAGAATTTAAACTAAATAAATAATCACAGATGTGTGCAAAGATTGAGCTACAGAGGAGTTTATTGCAATGTTGTAAATAATGATGGAAAATAAGAAATAACTTTTAACTATAGAGGATCAGCTAAACTATGAAATGTCCACATATGGAATGGTACACAATCATTAAAAATTATGTAAAAGAATATGTGATATCATGTGAAATGTAATGATATACTATTAAATAGAACAGATTTTAAAACATATGCTACTATTGACCTCATTTTTCTTAAAAAAATCATGTACATTAAATAGGTAAGAAGAGGATAGATCAATAAAGCATAAAAATTTAATATTATGAATAAATATGTATTTATATAAAATTTTAAAACACAGGTTTTTAATTATTTTTCTTAACTTTTATGTGTATTGTCTAATTTTCTTTATACAGTATTGGCTACTTTTTTAGTAATATAAGTAGATTTTTTTAAAGTAAATGAATACAGGAGAAGAATACTTAATAACATGGGTAAATGCTAATGCCATGCTTAAAAAGTAACTTGTACTTAGGATATATGTGTATTATTGTCAAGACTATATATATATATATTTTTTTTTTTTTGGTACTGGGGATTGAACTCAGGGGCACTTGACCACTGGGCCACATCCCCAGCCCTTTTTTGCATTTTATTAGAAGCAGGGTCTCACTGAGTTGCTAAGTGCCTTACCATTCCTGAAGCTGGCTTTGAACTCATGATCCTCCTGCCTCAGCCTCCCAAAGTGCTGGGATTACAGGTGTGCGCCACCGCGCCCGGCTAAGACTATATTATTTGTAGATGAGAGTGGGCTCATGGACACTTTATTTACAAAAATAAATTAGCAAATATGTAAAAAAGAAAGTCATGACAAGGTCAATTATAATAGTGTTAATATAATTCTGTGACCTGAGGATAAAATTATATATATTTTAAAGGAAATAAATAAAAGTAATTAATAATATATTTCTCTAGATATTAAAAGTATGCTTTTCAAAATTTTAAATTCTTCTGTAATATTTTATAATTCCTTCACCATAAATGTAATAAATGAATAAATTTTTTTAAATGTTTCAAAAGGAAGTAGTTTATAAAACAGCAAGTTTAATAATATTCCATTTTTCTTTTAAACAATACATGCATCTAAGTAGAAAAATAGCAAGAAAATATTCATGTAAGCATTTTGAGGCCATTATGGAAGTTTGTCTTTTTTTTTTGCTTGGGTTTTTTTTTTTTTTTCATATTTCCTGATTTTCTACAATAATCACAGTTTTTTCCCAATCAGAAAGAAAAAAGACTGTATATTGCGATTTTCTCTAAACCTATTTTATCAAATAATTAACAAGCCCATAATTATGATTAAAAGCAAAAAATAACATATTGACTTCACATTGCCAAAATAGATACCAAAAAAGATAGGTTTTTCACAGGAATGTATTTGCATACTCTGTCCAATCTGAAACTTTATGACCAATATGATTCTGCAACACGTACACTTTGAAAAATGAGAAATTATATCCCAAATATGTATGATATATCACAATGCATAAATGCATTCTACTTTCATGTATAACTAATTAAAACAAAATAAAAAATTAATTTTAAAAAGTGAGGAAAACTCTAAGTATACTAACTACATCAAACTGCAAATGAGGTTTAAAAAGCAATCAGGCAAGTCATATTGATTTGAGTCCATCTACTAGCTGATAGGTAGATGTACTAAAATAAGACAACTGCAAAATAACAGTTGATAAAAATGAATATGCTGACACTGCTCATCAACACTGGAAGAGAAAAATAAAGAAAAGAGAGAGCATGGTATTGCTAAAAGTCCTACTCCTGATTCCTAAACATGGGATCCTGAGCAAATCAAATAATTTCTCCAAGTTCTAGATTCCATGATTTTAAGCTTGCAGTAAAATAAAAAAAAAAAAAAGTAGATTCTTCAGCTTTAAAGTTATAGTAGAAATTTATGCAAATGTAAAGAATTTTCATATTACAAAATTAATTTAAAAACTGGAGTACCTTCAAAATTAGTTATTTACTTAATTAACCATAGATGGGAATGACATGAGACAACAAAAAAAATTTAAAAGAAGGAAAGCAAAAGAAGAAAATGAGTTGACCTCCTTGATAGTGAAGGATTTCTTTTATAGGGAATCAAGGGTTAGGAAAACATAGCTTTTTTTCTATTGCAAACTGGAAACCAAATTTTTTAATTTTGGCTGCAAGCCTCAAGCCTAACTAATCACCCAACAGCACTTCTCCACATGGAGAAACTGATATAGCATCAACAAATTCTTTATCAAAATAACACTTTGTAAGACTGAAAAAATTAGAAGTGTTATAATCTATAAATGGCATGGCCTGTTCTGTTAAAATTTTATCCCAATTGGACACCATGCTTGAAATTGTGTTTTTTAAAAGTGTATCTTCACCTCTGCTTCACTTTTCAAAATCATATACATTTTCTTCTTCTGTCTCTGGAAAGTTTGTTTGTCCTTATAATTTTTAATATTACATGTATACATACTCTTAATAGAAATATTCCGAATACAGTAGGTTTCATTTTTCCCACTGAGGGAGAAAACACACTTGAAACCTTTTATTTTTCAGTACAGAATTCCAGTCCCCTACATCAACTTTCACTGACTTTTCAGCCCCTTAAAATTATATGTTCTGTTACCAGCCCCTGCTCCAACCCAAACATACACCTACACATATATGTGCAAATACACACAGACACAATGCTAAACATTTAAAAATAAATATTTAAGCATAAAATTACCTCAGAGTGATACCAAGGTTGTAGGCTATTTCCGAAAGTGTTTGTTAAGGTAATGAAAAAAAGCATTATATATTCTAATCAAAGTCTGCTAATTTTTTTTTCTAAGTCAATATTATTAACCAAAATAATAAATCACTATCATAATAAGCCAATTCTCACAGTTGGTCATTATAAAAGAGAAGCAAGTCTTAAAAAGCAAAAGTCTTTGTCTATCAAAATACTTCATTTTTTATTTTACTTATTAATTTCAAGTTCTCTGGATATCTCAGGGTTGCTTCTCTCCCAACCATCATCCAAACATCCAGAGAATCTTGGTAAAACACACTGTCACATTAGCTCATAAACAGCAACATACACGGCACCTATACTCATAAAGAACAGTCTAAAGGTTTAATCAAATACCTCTACTTCAGGAATTAACTTCTCTTTGTTCTTTGGTGGCCACAGTTTCTTCATTGGAAGCTTCTAGTGCTGTCATTATTTCTAATTGAAATCATCCTCTACCCCCACACCCTTCCACGAAGAAAACATAACTTTTATCTTTGTTTTGCACATGCACACCACAGTGGGGGGGGGGGGGTAAATTGCTATTTGCAATTTTCTTTCAATAATAAAATGTCAAATGAACACGTGATGCTCACTATTATATGATACCAATGCACATTCAACATCAAGTCAGCTGTTGAACAGAACTGCACTGTTAACCTGTTTGCAGCACAGTTTCAAAAGAGAAAAATCTCATAAGATGGGGGGAAATTATCTGAAGGTAAAGATATACTATATTTGATACTTAACCAGAAACTTGTGTCCATTTTGAATAATATACAGCAATTATAAATTTTTCTGTGCTTGGGTCCAAGAAATAAACTTAAAATGAAGTTATAGAATTCAACATGATATCAGTGTCAACTTTATAGCACATCTTAAGGAAGAATAATGAAAGATACTATTGGTTATACTATTTAAACCAAAAATAAATTATGTTTATAGACAAAGATTTGAGTTTTGAAAAATGGTTTAAAATTCAAATTAGAATAATAATAACTCTTGTAAATCATTCATTATGCAACAAGCTGTATTCTCATTGTTTTACATACATTAACTCATTTAGTCCTAGAAACATACAGCCCATTTAGGAGTAGGTATTATTATGTAAATTTTATTATCTCAGTCCCCACTTTACATTTGAGAAACTAGTCATAAAGACTTTAACTTACCTGATGTTGTACTAGTAATGGCAGAATAAGGATTTGAACATAGATAGATTAACTTTAAAGATCAATCTTTTAACCATCACTTAATCTCTAAACCACTGTAAAATAACCTATTTGAATTTTTTGCTTCTTGAAACTAACCCCCCTTTGGTTCATGTATAATTAATTACCTATTTCCCTGAGAAATATAGCTCCGTACATCAAGATCAATACAATTTTTGACTAATTATTGTACAAACTTCTTTACAAATTCATAAATCAGTATCCTTTGAGATAAGAAGTTAAGCAAAGAATGCACTTATTATTCCATGAACTACAAAAAAGAGGTTTATTTAATAATAACAAGAATTGTTTCCTCCTTGGTAAATTTTTTGAAGTTTCTTCTTTTAGAATTAGTTTGGTTCAAATATTGAAATCCCTAGGCTCTTCTACATTTATAACACTATATTTTTCCATAGGTCCCTTATACATCAGTGTCCCTATAATAGAGCAATGGTGAGAATTTGAAAGGAAGCAAAATCCAAATCAGATGCCTCAAGATAATACATTAACCACTATTTATTTTTATTAAATAATTCCTCAGTTCAGAATCTATTTACTCTTAAACATAACTGTAGCACATATCATTATTTGATGAGCACACCTGAGTTCAAATTCTGATTCTACCACTTACAAATAATATGATCTTGGGCAAGTTACTTAACTTCTCTAAGGTTTTTTTTTTTTTTTTTTTTTTTGGTACAATAGTCCACACCTTGCCAGAATGTTCCAGAAATAAACCCAAAAGACATGTAAAGTTCTCAGCACAGTGCCTAGCGTATACAGAGTGCTCAATACTTTGCTCTTTGCTATTCCAAAACAAGTAACAATTCAAGAATTGAAAAGTAAATGCTAACTTATGTGAAAGCACCTACATTAGTGCCATATAACAAAAAGAAGCTCAATAAAACATTAATTTCCCCTCTGTTCTTATCTAATTCAACAGACCATATTTAAATAGAAATAGCAGCTTAATATAAGTATAGGAGGAGAATTGATCTTGCTAACGGTCAAAACACTAATTACAGAGAAATGACAATGTAGAATCTGAAACAAAGGCCAAGACAGGAAACTCAAAATGCAACCACAAGAATCCAAAAAGCACAGCAGTTTGCCAGTCACTCAACAGAGAGACAAGTAAACCTAACAGCCCCTCAGGTCTAGACACAGCTCAGGAATTGGACGTTCATAGTGATAACTCTGAGCCATCAACACAAGCTGCTAAGAAATTAAACTGAAAAATCTGCATAGGATATAACCTCAGCTATGTTACATTACACCAAAATATAAATAGGGGCCATATCTTGTAATGAAACCACAGGTGATTTTAATTATCCTCCTTAATCTTTTCGTATTTTCTGAACAACAAACTGCTTAGAAAATTAGAATGTATAGTTAAATTGTAAAAAAATAAGGTTGATTCTTTAAAAAGTCTAAAAATATAAAAAATGCATGAGTATATAACAGATTAACTCATTCTCTATTATGAGTCCCTTTTTCAAGGAAGAATAAAGGTTTACAAAATCCTAACTATTGTGAAGAACACTAATTGTAGCACAATAAATTTACTTGAAAAAATGCTAAAAGTAAAAGTACTATTTTAAATAGCAGTCAATATCAACACAAAGTTTATGACATGAACCACATATGATTACCTCTATCTTTGCTTGCAACAATTCTGACACACCCTCTTTTTTAGGGTAAAAAGTGTTTAAACAACTCTAGGCAAAGAGCAAAATAAACCGATAAAATGGAGAAATTTCAAGATGTAGTCATAAATGAAATGCACCTTTTTACCTTCTAAAATACAAATTAAAATGCTTTAGGCAAATTTAGCTATTACCATGTAATCACTGACACTGAACAGATGAAAAGGAAAGAAAGAAAGGGTAGCTGCTCAGAAAGCAAACTAAAATATAAGAAATAAACCTATGGCAAAATTTCTTCTTTCTGATCTGTAGCATGTATTTCTCCTTGGAATTGTCCCTCTGAATACCACATACAATTAGTAGAGAACATGCTAGAGAGCTACACAGCAGATCCCAGAGGACCTTTTCAGCTTTAAAAAAAAAAAAAAAAAAAAGTGTGTTTTCCCAGAAATATAAATTATTTCCCTGTTTCTTCATTAATCAGAGCTCCAACTTTAAAAAGTAAAAAGCAGAAGAATAAAAAGTCAAAAAGTCTGGGACATTATAAACTCTCAATTGCTTTAAGTATTGCTATTAGTATTATCAAAAATACTAGTAATATTACTGTGCTGGTACAGACATGAGATGGACTAAATGAAACACAGTTACAGAATTAATCTATGGCAGAATCAGGATAGAATTTATATGAACATATATTTCTTTTTTCTTTTTTTGGAGGGGGGGCTCTAATTGTCAGGGATTAAAAGCAATGGACACCATTTTAAATAAAAGATGTATCTATATTTTGTAATAAAAAAGAGTAAGTCTAAGTCATGCCTGTAAATTATTTTCTAAAGTGCATCTTATCTTTAGAAAACAAACAAAAATGCTCTTTAGATGTGCTTTACTCTTAGTAGTGTCATTATTTTCAAGCTTTATTTCCATCACTTAAAAGGAGAAACTTTCTCTAAACAAAAAAAGTAAATAAAAAATAAACTAAAACAAATAGCTTCCCTTTATTATTATGTTTGTGAGCGGATTTTAATCCATTTTAAATTGGATCACCCAAGTCTTAGAAATGCAAACTCCTGAAATCACAAGAGACACTGAGTTTTCATGATGCTTAAAGGAAAGAAGGGAATAATAAATAAGTTCCTGGTTTTGATTCATTTTTTGCTCTTTTGAATTAATTAATGCTTTGGAAATCCCAGGCAACTGCTATTTCATTTGTGACTGAATTGAGTCCAAAGGAAAAAATATGTAAAACATTATTTAATTAAAACTTTGTGAGGTTTTTACTTATTTATTTTTTTCCTCTCCTACTAGCTAACAGTCATTCCAACTAAAAGGACAGTTTCATGTTTGTTGCTTTTGAATTGCCTTTGGCCACTTTCATATGTCCAGAGATCTGTAGTATCTGGAGCCATATTGTTCTTCAGATCAAACCCTTGAGTATGGCTCTCAAGCCTCTGGCCTTACTTCAAAGCTATCCTTGGCAATATCTAAAACTCATAAGATTGCTTGTATTGGTATGCATATGGCTCTTGAGGAATACTAGTGGAGATTTTTTTTTCTCATACATGTGGTTTTGTATTTAGCTTAGAAAGTAGGAGAATAATGAGAATTGGAGGAGTCTATTCAACTTTAGTAATATTACTACAATTCAGGAAATTCAGAAGTTTGCTTTCCTCGTTTGGGGGTATAAGAGTGGGGGAGGGGGTCCTGAGATATCCTAAAACAAAATCTAATCACATCAATCTCCTGCTTAAAAACCCTAGTCATTTCCCTATAACCTACAAGATGTAGATTCCTTAGTATGGATACAATACTCATTAATAATCTGATTCCAAACTGTCTTTTTCATTTCACTTCTTGGCACCTATGCATACACTCAGCAACGTAAAACTTGATCTTCTCTAACTGTTCTCTGTTGATTATTTTCTGTTGATTTCTGCTCCTAGGGCTTGAAAGCTTCTTCCCAATTTATGGTCTATAAAAACATTGTTCCCTCTTAGTCTCCTTTTCATCAAATTATCTCCTACTCATCATTTAGGCCTCGGCTTTCATAGCACTAATGCAGGGTCTTGTCACCATCCTTAATCCTGATTATGTTTCCTTTTTCTTTCATAATATGTATTATCGTAAAACCAAATATTTACTTAATGCCTTCATTCCCTTTGGATTATAAACTTCTAGAGAAAGGAATAAGATGCATTTTAGTTCACCACTGCATTTCTTGGCCCATTCCTACATGGCACTTAATAAATTTAGGAGATTTTCAATTATTATCTAAATATTGATCATGTAAGTTGCCAAAATTACACAGGAAGTGAAAGTCATGAGAATACAAAAATGTTCACTAGTGAATTTATCATGTATAAGGTTAGTCTTCACTCAAATATCCCTCACAGATTAACTTAACATGTATCTTACTCATTTGGATCAATGTCTGTGTTTTTGATAATCGCTGCTCAGTGGTTTCAAACTTGTCTGCATAATGGAGTAACATGAAGAACTTCAAAAATATTGATACCTGAATAGAAAAGACAGTAGAATGAATCGGACATAACTTTCCTTTGTTCATTTATGAATACACAACCAGTGAAACTCCACATAATGTACAACCACAAGAATGGGAAGTTGCACTCCATGTATGTACAATATGTCAAAATACATTCTACTGTCATGTATATCTAAAAAGAACAAATTTTAAAAATACATTAATACCTGGATTTCATTCCCAAAGATTGATTGATTGGTTGAAGTGTGCATAAGCATAAGGCTACTAAATAACAGCCAGATAATTTTTTTTTTCAAAATTCAGAATCAAACTAACCAACCACTACATATTGCATTGTTCAGTATTGTAACCAATATTCAAAATTAAAATGTTGAGGGACTGCAAAATGAAATCACAAACACTGCAAAAGTTGCAAGATTTCGCCGGGCGCAGTGGCGCACGCCTGTAATCCCAGCACTTTGGGAGGCTGAGGCAGGAGGATCGCGAGTTCAAAGCCAGCCTCAGCAATGGCGAGGCACTTAGCAACTCAGTGAGACCCTGTCTCTAAATAAAGTACAAAAAAAAAAAAAGGGCTGGGGATGTGACCCAGTGGTCGAGTGCCCCTGAGTTCAATCCCCGGTACCACAAAAAAAAAAAAAAAAAAAAAAAAAAAAAAAGTTGCAAGATTTCAAGAAACAAATGTAGTGTTGTAGAAAAGATCTAATTATTGAAAATAAATAATTGGCAGTTAGACCAGATTAAAAACAAAAGAACCAAAACCTAACAAAAATGATAGTTGATATGGTAGATTATTCAAAACAGAATTATTTGAATATAAACATATTTGGCAATGTCCTTATGAGATATTCTTTACAAAAATGACCTTTGTGATGATGGTATTACAATATCAAAAGTGACTTTTGATCTGAAAAATTACTCTTAAAAAACATTATTCTTCCAAAAATTGATACGTAGGTAGAATTACATATGAATACTGCTAATTATATATACTTTTCACTAATTTTGTCTTAACTTTTAAGACTAAGTCAAAAATGAAATCATTTCCCTCATTGTTTACCATGAAATTTTGATCCCTACCCATTGACTAAATTAAAATATAAGCTATCAACCTTGTATCACAGGACCTTGCCAAAGACATAGATACAGTTTTACCCTTTCATATTTTAATGCTTATTTGTTTCTTTGCTTTGCCTCATTTCAATGGTTAGGACCTACAATTGGGATGAGGGGTCACAGGCATTAATTAACTTGTTTGCATCATAGGAAGAAAGAATTCAATATTTTCAATATTCAATAGTTCACTATTAAACATGATATTTTAGGTTTTCCACAAATGTTCTTTTCAGATTAAGGAAGTTTTATTCTATTCCTAGTTTTCTGGGAAATTGTAATTATGAATTGGTGTTGTCAAATGCTTTTTATATATTTATTGAAATTGTCATATAACTTTTCTCATTTGCTGGTAATAGTGAAATTTTACAAATTTTAAACTTTTTATTCCTAGACTAAATCTTACTGGTCATGATATATTATCCTTTTTTGTATATTGCCAGATTTAATTAGCTGATATTTTGTTAAGTATTTTGCATCTATATCATAAAGGATATTTGTAATTTTCCTTTTCTATAATTATTTTCAAGTTTGGTATTAGGGTGAAATGAGGTAAGAATTCTTCATTAATTTTTTGAAAGAGTTTTTGGAAGACTGGTGTTATTTCTTAAATGTTTGAAAGAATTCACCAATGAAACCATTTGGGTTTATAGTTTCCTTGATAGAAACTTTTATTTCTTAATTAATAAATTTAATTTCTCTCATAGATACCGTGCTACTTAGATTTTTTTGTTTTACCTTGTATCAAATCTATAGTGATTATTCATTTTTCATTCTTTTTCTTTCTCATTTTCTTTTCTTTCTTTCTTTTTTTTTTTAATGGAGCTAGGTATCAAATCCAAATCCTTGCACATACAAGGCAAGTGCTCTATCGCTGAGCAATACTCCCAACTCCTCTCCTTCATTCTTAATATTGTTGTGTTCTCTTTTTTCTCGATCTTTGCAAAAAAGAAACAAAAAAGAAAATAACCTGTGCCTATGACTAGGTAGTTGTGCTCTTCTTTGGATTTATTTTGCTTGGAGTTCCCTGACTTTCTTAAATCTGTAAAATTTGTATCTTTCACCAAATTGGGGGGATTTGATGTCATTATTTCTTCAAATACTTTTTTTTCCTGCCCTCATATCATTCTTTATTTTCTGGGACTCCAGTGTTAAACCTTTCAATATTGTCCCACATATCCCTAATACTATATTCACAGTTTCCAATATTTTTCTTTCTGTTCTTTAAATTGGACAACTTCTATTGTTCTATCTTCAGTGAACTGATATTTTCTTCTGTCATCTCTATTGTGCTGATTGCCCCTCAAGTAATTAAGTAATTATCTTAATATGTATATATATACATATATATATACATATGTATATATATGTATATATATATATATATATATATATATATATATATATATATATATTAGTTTTAAGTTCCCATTTGGGAACTTTTTTTATAACCTCCCCCTGCAACCCCCTGATGAGATGTCCTGAATTCTGTTTTGTTTGGTTTCACATTTTCTGAGTCAGTTACACATTGAAAATTTTTGAATTATAATGTGGAGACTCTGGATTCTTTTATAGTCCTTTAAGGAGTGTTGCTGTTATTTCAGCAAGAAGCTTACTTGCAAAGACCCAAACTGAATATTCTACCTCACCTGCAGTGCACTGCAGCTCAAATATTTGCTTAGTCCTTTAGGCTTGTCCAAGCTGCTTGAAGCCTGTCCTGTGTGTGCACTGGTTTGGGGATCAGTCAGAGATTTGGACAAAGTTTGTACATAGATGTTGACAGTCTCCTTCTGTAGCTCTTTACTTTCCAGGATTACCCCCTTACTTCCCAGAGGCTATGGTTACCTGAAGTCTGTTCTTTTGGTTTTCCAGGCCAGAAAGAATGTTGGGTTTGTTTGTTTGTTTGTTTGTTATTTCCAAAGCTGTTTTTATTAAATCTTTATTATGAGGTAAAGTATACATTTATATATCTCTAAAGGATTTCTTTTTTTATAATTTATTTATTTTTTATTCTAAGATGTTATAAATGACAGCAGAATGCATTACATTTCATATTACACATATAGAGCACATTTTTACAAATCTCTGGTTGTATTTTCTATCAGAGTTTTATTAACTTGTCTGGCACAGACTGGAGCCTGTCCTCATACAAGAAACCTTTACCAAGTTTCCCTCCATCCATTTTTCCAGTGTCATGTCCTCTCAAGATTAAACCTGCTTTTAAGTTGCTTCCCACTGCCTTCAGATAGTAATTTTTGAGGTTTTTTCCCCAGAATTAATAGTTATCCCTAATCAGTTTTTAGTAGATTAAAGTGGCCTTTTCTTACTTCCAATTACTCTCTGAACATAAATACTTCTTGTATTGCCTTAAAGACAAATTAAAGAGTACCATAGTTTTTTCACTTCTCCATGCTTTCTATTACTCGGTCCATAATGTCCTTTACTTTGTTCAATGAAATATTAATAAACCTTTAAGGTTCTATCTCAACTATCACCAATTCATTGAAAATGCTCCCTGAATACACTGAGCAAAGTTAGTTGTTTCTATCCTTGATTTACTCAAGCTTCTATCATACTATTCAACATTTATTAATTCATATGTCTGTCTTGCCCACAAATTTGTAATATTATTATATATAGATATCATCTTTTTCATTTTATTCCCATTGTGCCAAGCATATAGTAGCTGAAAATTGATGTTTGTCAATAAACATTTTTCTCATCAAGCCAATCATTAAAGAGCAATGAGGAAAATAGGCACTATGTCATCACCTTCAATATCCTTCAGACTGAGTATTAAAAATTCAGTAAGCAATACAAATAACATATTGGGGAAGATAAAAATGAGAATATGAGCAATCACATTTCCATATTCTTTCAATCCTACCCTCATACAAATAATTTAAGGAAAGATGGGGGAAGGGACATGATTCATGTTTATTAAGGGTCCCCTAAGTACCAGGTACCTTTACCTACCTATGTAATTCTCATAACCCTACCAAATAGAAATTTTCTATGCCCAAATTATATATTTTAAGACAATAATCAAGTTTTGCCACCCTCCAATTTTTCAATACCTGATGTTTCAGCTGACAATATTTAAATCAGAAATAACTCATGTCTATTAACATAACAATAACATAGTATAAATATGGATACATAGTGTAAATACAATACATAGTATAGCATTATGTAGAAGAAAATTAACTAATACTATATAAAATGACTGATCCAAACTATAATTTTAAATAAAAAATATACAAAGTATAAGGCAATATGTGTAAAAGGGGGGAGTGTCAACCTCACATAAAACAAAACTGCATATTTCCTTGTAATTATATATATTTGTATATGATTATATAAAAGAAGTCTGGAAGGATAAAAATAAAATTAAAAATAGAAGTTATAATTGGAAAGAAATTGAATCTTGGCTGGAGAGACATATTAAGGAAATTTTCTTTCATCAGTAATTATTAATTGAGGAAATGTTTGATGATGGCCTGCTAAATGCCAGGCACTTTTCTATAAGAATGCATCTTTTTACTACTTGTGTAATTTTAATATACTTTTAATTTTTAAATGAAAATATTACCTCAATAGGTCAACTAAAATAACAGGTCAAAAACCATTTAATGTAAATAAACTTATTATTTTTTAAAACATGTTCTCCTAACTCAGATTCAAGTTCTCTTCTTTTTATCCTCCCCCTACCCTGCCTGCCCCATGATGGGGATGGAACCCAGGACCTTAGCACATGCCAGGCAAGTGCTTGACCACTGAGCTACATACCTAGCCCTAAAATTCTTACTCTCTGGATCTGATCTGAACCCTGTGGACAAACAAACTGATTTATCTCATTTCCCCCTACAAAACAGTTCTGTTCACTCACATCAACTCTTCTGAGGTTTGGGGATACCTGCTGAAATCTAAAGTTCTTACTTACTATAATGCTAGGTATCATCTGCCTGCCCAGATATTTAAAACACATCATTTAAAAAATTATTCAAATGCTTGAATAATTCAGAAAGTAAAACTGGACTTCATGAAGTTCATTCTTCATGAAGTTCACATAATAGAGGAAATCTATCTTTGTCCTTTAACATGTTGAGTCATTTCCCTGTCTTAGCCAGGTGACTCATAAAAGACATCTTCTCATAAAATCTAGTATTGAAATAACTTCGTATAACTCGACATTTTAATCTTTCTCCCTGGTTTTCACTATTGACAAGGCCTTTTCTACCTCACAAAGGAAGTCATCGCATTTTTAACAACCATATTTTATATAAAAAGTCTTTCTTCAGTTTGCCTATAACTCCAGCTTCCTGTGACTTTTACCTTATAGCTGGGGTCTGGACCTCTACAGTATAAAGTTCCCTATGGCAGCACTCTATCCATCTTGGGATAGAATCAGCTTCTCTTGCCGGGCGGGGTGGCACACGTCTGTAATCCCAGCACCTGGGATGCTGAGGCAGGAGGATCACGAGTTCAAAGCCAACCTCAGCAATGGTGAGGCACTTAGCAACTCAGTGAGACCCTGTCTCTAATAAAATACAAAAAAGGGCTGGGGATGTGGCCCAGTGGTCAAGTACCCCTGAGTTCAATCCCCAGTATCAAAAAAAAAAAAAAAAAAAAAAAAGAATCAGCTTCTCTTAAGACCTATGTTTCAGAATAAACATTCCTGGTTCTTTAACCTAAAGGAAGCTTCTGCCAAGTAGCCCAAGAAAGTGTAAGAAACTGAATTTCACCACAACCAAGTTATTTGTCCAACTGAAATATACAAGATTTGGCTTCTATCTTAATACACAAGAGCCTTCTTAGGTAATGATTATACCTCTTGGCATTTGTCTTCAAAACAATTATCCCTCCACTTGCTTGCACACATGTAATATGTGACACACACATTGTTTGCTGCCACTTCTTTTAAAAATTCTTTTAAATAGGCACATTCCCTTAGCTCACGTGACTTGAGTTTGCACTCAAGGGGCTTGTACCCTCTCTGCTTTATCACATGGTTTCATTTGAGCTACAATTCATTTACTCCAAATTATGCTCTTTCATTTTTTTTAAACTCACACCTATTTCTCCTTATTTAGAAGACCAAGATATCAGGCAAAGACTTGATCTATTATAATTCATTGAATACTCCTTAAATATAATAGGCTTAGCAATGTGTCTCCATTAGCTAACTGAATTTAGTCATCTCAGTTCCGTTTGTTGGAAATTGTTAACTACTGTGCACCTTTAGGAAATTAGGAAAAATAAAACTTTCAAGTCTAGACAACTTATAGAGGACACATACCTAATCCACCTTGGTCTTTAGAAGAACCTAAAAATGAAGTCCAATTTCAAACTGTTTGGGGAGATGGGAGTGATATGAATATTTATTTGGCCTATTCCTAGCTATACCTAGGAATTAAGAAAAAAATATGGTTTAATCCCAGCTCTATCTGATTTCTGTCCCAGGTTTCCTATCTGTGAAACAAAGGCAGTAAGAGTCCTGCTTTAATTATCTCAGGGTTACTATAATATACAGAAACTTCACTGAAAAGCATAAAGTATAATGAAAATAAAAGATATAATGTTATTGGTAATAATGGTACCTTCTTCTATGACTGTAAGTGAAATACTCTACAAATCCTCTCTTTTTAACATCAAAATATTTTAATTAAATTCTCTTTATCATACTCTTTTTTTTAACCTCTTTCCCCCACCTCCAACAACAACAACAACAACAAAACAAAAAAAAAAAAAAACAAAAAAACAAAAAAAAAACAAAAAAAAACAAAAAAAAAAAAAAAAAACATCACTTCAGCACAATCTCTTAGCTTTGGACTTCAATGACAAATGCCAGCAAAAATTTCCAAAAAAATATAACATAAGTATATTCTGAAATTTCTGACATTTTGTAAACCCCAGTCCTCCTCTCAGACTGACTTCATTTTCTTTTTCATTTTTTTTAATAACCTTTTCTATATAGTCTCTTGAAAAAATTCAAGCTGTATAGCAATAGCAACTGTCACTACTATGAATATTTTAGTTAGTTATCTATCCTAAAACTCTTACAACTGGCCTTATGGATGTTCTCTTAAAACAATACCACGTAGATTTTCTCAACTGAGCCTTAATTTTTCAGAGGACTTTATCATGTTTCTACAATAGGATTATAGCCATTGGAGCTGCTCTATAAATCTACAATTTGAAAGTTCAGTTCCTGTATCAAGAAATGTAGATTTCCCAAAAATGAGGGCTCAAAAAAGTAAGATTACACTAAAAATAAGAAATAGCAATGAAGAACTGTTACGTGTTCTATAGCTAGATGGTAAGAATCAGAAAGGTGCCTAACACCTCCTTCATGCCCAATCTTAACTAGCATCAAATTGCACAATTTTATCTAAACAGTATATCCAAAAGTGTTAATAAACTACAGTTTATAGATTTTTTTCTTCCCTTTAATCCCCTTTTTTCTCCTTTCTCATTCATTGCATTCCTTTCCCTGATAACAACAAATATTTATTGAATGCCTATAATGTGCAAGATCATTTGTGTTACATGCTAGGAAAACATCCAAGAACAAAATAGGCCAGTCCAAAGTAAAGGACAGACATTAAATAACAATAACACAGATAAATACATGGTTTAAAATTACAATATTGCTTATGAAATAAATTAAAAAGTGAGAAGAAAAAGTTTTGCAGGCAGACAGAATTTGAATTGAATGGATCAATGAAGGTTTTATAAAGAAATGACATTAAGAAAGGTGCTCTATATGTGTATTATGAATTGTAATGCATGCTACTGTTAAATATACAACTTTGAATAAATTTTTTAAAAAGTTAAAAAAATAATACTGATATCATTAAAATCATAACAATGATTAAAAAAAAAAAAGACAGGGACCTGAAAGATGAGTGGGAATCATCCTGCTGAAGAGTGGAGAAAGGTGAACTCTAGTTGAGAAGACAGCATTATATGAAGACCTTGGGGTAGGAAGGAACTTGGAGAGTCCAGGAAACTGACATGAAACCACTACAGTAGCTGGATCAGAAAGAATAAGAAAAAAAGTGAGAGCTGCTGCTGGTAATGCAGGGTCCCAATTCTGTAGAGTCAAGGCCTTTTATGCTAAGAATTTGTTATTGTTGTTGTTTTGTTTTGTTTTGTTTTGTTTTGTTTTGTTTTGTTTTAATTAAAGCATAATAGGAAGCTAAGAAAAGGTCTTTCTTGGACCTCAAAATGACGGTGTGGAGTGGGTTCCTACTAGACAATGAGTATGGAATTTAAGCCTAGAGAGAAAGAAAAGCATAACCAAGCGGCTTGTACCCTTTGCTTTATCACATGGTTTCATTTGAGCTATAGTTCATTTGCTCCAAATTATGCTCTTTCATTTTTATGTGAATATTGTACTTCAAATATACTTTAAATATGTGAATATTATACTTTAAATATTATACTTTAAGTGTACACGATAATGTACTCTGAAAAATTAAGACTCAGTTGAGAAAATATACCTGGTATTTTTTCAGAGAACATCCATATGGCCAGTTGTAAGTTTTAGGATAGATAACTAACACAAAGCACCAAATCAAGACAGTGATTACTTCTGCCATGAAGTGAGGGGAATATAAAATTGATAAAGGCTTATATTGGTAATGTTTTATTTTTTATAAATAAATGGGTATTTATTATACTGTTCTTTGTGCATTTTAACACATTTATGTGACTAAAATTTAAATAACAAAATAATTTTAAAGAATTAAAGAATGCTAATAATTCACTGGTTCATTTCTTCCCCTTCTTATTTCCCAGTCTTATGTAAATCATCTCAATTTTGAGACAAGCATATCATCTCAAATATTGCCCTTTACATATTTTGGTTCCTGAGCATTTATTCTCTAGGCTTTGAATGTCAGATGTTAGGAGCTCTTTAATTAGCTTATCTTTTGTTTTAGCATACACTCTAATCCTCACAGGTTTCCAACAACCACAGAGTTAATATGAGGATTAAATGAGATAAAGCATAGCATTTAGCTCTAAGATCTTCATAAATTTTAACTATTATTTTTATTATTTCATTTACTATGGCCTACTATTCCCAGTCCTAAACACAGGCTAGAACATTGTAACTAAACAAGAGCTAAGCATGTAGGGACAAATGGTACTCTGGCATTCTGAATGTGTATTTTCTATTTATACATATACACACTTACATGTATACACACAAATAGATGCACCCTTGTAACATATTTCTAACACTGAATTTATAGTTTTTGAAAATGAAATTCTTCTGTGCTCATTTCAGCATTAAATAACAAAATGTTAATTTGAGGTCTTTTATTGTCACTAAAGACATACATTTAAAGAAAAGGTAAAAATTCTATATTTATTCATGCACTATTGCAATTTAAGTTTAATATGTTCACTAACTTCTAAGAATAACAATGCTACACTCAAATGACTTAATTATATGAAGCCTTAGTAATATTCATTATGGTCCATATTGTATTTCAAAGGCTCATTTTTGTAATATCAAATAATCCATGCAAAACTTCAATCTTACAGAATTGAATATTGACATCAAAATTTCTGCTACAACAGGAAGAGCAGTCTTTGGTGGAAGAACATTATTAAAATCATATCTCTTTTCACTTAATTTTCTTTGTACAAATAGCACAGATCCTCTCATTTCTCTTTCCTTCCAATTCACAAATACAATAAAAGCTGTCTTTAGAAAGGTCTTTAAATTAAACATAACGATGAAATGAGTCCTGGGACCCCGAAAATATCAGAACCTATGACAGTTTTTGTTACCTACAAGTCTGAAAAATATATCACTGAATGTTTATGTGAATATTATACTTTAAATTATATTTTAATAACAAAAATAACTCAGAATTTGCTTTTATGGGGGAAAAAAGTAACAGTTTGTCACTCAAGATTCTTCAGTTTATATTACTACGAGGCTTGAACTTAGATTGTTCTAGTAATCATTCCTCCATGCCCACTTCCTTGTTCTTAATCACAAATCTAATCATATATTTTTTATAAATATTCAAAATTAAATATATTTATCTACTTATGTAAATACTTTTCAGTTAATTTCTACCAATAGCCTACGTGGGGATCTCATTAACAAACACATTTAGAACTTTTTAGGTTTGCATTAGCAGCTTGTAAATTCATATTATGCTTAATTGTTTAAACATAGCAACATTCTACTCATTTTAAAAATGAATATAAAGGATTAATTCCAAGTATTTTTTTTTACTTACCAAGCTCTGCCATTCCACCCCACTGCCTGAACAATATTATCAGCTCTTCAGGTACTCATTCTTGCTAAGTAAAAGGATATTTCTTCCCTAGCTGGATTAATAATCAACTTTCTAGATAGTTCATTTGTAATTCTCTTCTGGTTAACCCTTAGCATTACAGCGGTCTGCCAACTCAGGCTAATCAATTTATGAAGGGGGAAGGAAAAGAGGAGATTTAACAATGCAGATAACAAATAGAAAGTAAAATCAAAGGCCAATTTAGATGAGTCACAAAAGAACAATCAGCCTTACTTTTTTACCATAAAAAAATATATATAAACCTTTGTCAAGTATTACAAAAACACTCAGGTTATAAAGAGGAATCAAGATACATGAAAAGAAAAACCTTACAACATCCCAGTCCAACAAGTACAAATCCATGTTTACTGCCTTCTTACATGTAAGATAAACACAATTCAGCTCTGGACATAAGAGATACATTTTTCTAAATAGAAAGGACTGACTTTCAAATTCTAAATGCCACCTCTCTCAACAGATGTAGCCATTAAGTTCCCTTATCCTACATTAAGTGCCATCTCAGGATCTAGGGGAATATTCTCCAAATGTAAATATTTGCATCAGAGTAGTTTGTGATGCTCATGAAAAATATAGACACCTGGGCACCCAAGAAATCCTAAGCACCCAAGTGATTCGTATGTACTTCAAGTTTGAGAGACACTGCTATAGGACATTTCTGATCTCATATCAGAGAGACTCCAATATAATCCCTTGCATCTAAGAATGAAATTATTTACTCTTGTTCCTAGCTTGATCTTGACATTTTGCCTTGATTCCAGTAACTAAAATTCCACCTTGTTTTTCTGGATCTAAAGACATTGGTCCACTTAAGATCATGACCTTCTATGGCCTTGGTAATCTTCCACATGCAGACCATTCTGAAACTGGAATCTGTCTTTTGACTCTACAGTCATATTGTGGCCTAAATCTGTAAGTACTATAGGTCTAAGGTTGTCAGGTTTTTGTTTTTGTTTTTTTCCTTCTTTAAATGAACACTTTAATCTCCTGTGACATGACTCTCTTCTATAGTGGACTACACTAGTTGGTGTCCATTGTTCAACTTTTTAGCTAATACATTTATCTGCTGTATAAACTTACTTCTGAGGCTGTTCCTAGCCTAGTTGACACTTACCAACCTGCTCTGATCTGCTATGATGAACAGGCTTGCATAATCACCTTCAGAGATGTGAAATGAACATCTAGCTAAAAGGTCAAAAGACAGACATAACACCAAATGGTTTTGTCAGGTGCCAGTAACAGCTTCACAAATTGCTTTTATAGCCCATGTTCATAGTCATAATGAAGGAAAAGATAATGACTATAGAAAAAAAAAAAGAACCATCATGAAAAGCTAAAGGTAATTCCTTGATAACTGTAATAGTAAAACTATAATAGGTAAAATAAGATAAAAAATTTTTCATTATAATAATTTGTTTTTACTTTTATGAAATCTAGTAAGAAAATTTAACAAAAGATAATTATTTAACCTGGAGAAAAGTTTAAAGAAACTAAAAGAAAATTAACAAATAATACTGAATTAGTAGAACTCAGAGACCTGAATTTCTCATGCCTGTCTACCGCTTGTTAGATTTATGATCTAGACTGTCTTTACTTTTCTGTGCCTCAGTCCCTCATCTGTAGAGTCAATATAATAAACAATGTGTGTCCTATAAGGTTTTTTATAATGAAACAAGATTATTTTTATTAAATAACTTTTAAACTATAAGTACCATATAAGGTATTGCTGTAGCTATAGAAATTGCTGTTTTATAGTATATATAAAAGATTATAGTTAACACATCCACAAAGGACATAAAGTGGTATTTTTGTTCTTTTATATTACTTTTTATCTTATATTATTTTTAAAGGAAAGTAGAAGACATACACAGTGAAAAAAGTGAATAGGAGTTTGTGAAATGTATTTCCTGAGGAAATTTCAAGGATAGAACCAATATCAAGAACAGAGAATAGTAAAAACATTCCAAATATATAGATAAATAATCCAATTAACTAGAGTTTGCCCAGGTCAAACCAAAACCTCAAGAGTCTTACCAGAAAGACTTCCAGGTGAAGACAAGAATCATTTGGAGTGACAGTGGTAACATTTTTCATTTAGGACCATCTACCTAAAGCTAGAGTTCAGCATGACTTCAAATGACAAAAGCTTGGGACTTTTGTTTCTTGACATTTATTACCCAACACTGGCCCAAGATTCAGTCAAGTGCTATGATTTAATTTAACATATTAAAGCTGAGAAAATGCAAGTCCTTAACCAAATGTGCAAATCAGTTGACAAGAGTTGCTCATGTGAAGAAAAAGGGATTGATTCTTGACTTTAAAAATAGACACTTCCATTTTTTCTAAACTTCAACAAATTTGTTCAATAACTATTATTGAGAAGTTACTATTTCTAGGTATTATTCAAGACATTGTGGAATATAAATGACCAAAACAGTCAGATATTCCCTGTTATCAAAGAGCTTATATTCTTTTTTGTTAACTTGTAGATGGACACAACACCTTTATTTTATTTGTTTATTTTTATGTGCTAAGCATGTGCTAGGCAAGTGCTCTGCCACTGAGCCACAACCCAAGCTCATAGAGCTTATATTCTAATAGGAAAGATAGTCAATAAATTTAAAAGTACATCTATTATATACCATGTTATAAGTTGATAAAGACTATGGAAACAAAGAGAACAGCATTAGATAGATCTGGAATGTTTGAAAGTTTGCAATTTGAAATAGGGTAGTCAAAGTAGACGTTATGGTTTAAATATTAGATGTCCCTCAAAATCAATGTGTGAGACAATTCAAGAAAGTTTAGAGGTGAAATGATTGTGTTATGAGAGTCTTAACATAAAGTGCATTAATCCCCTTACAGGGATTAAGTGAGTTATAAATGTAAGCAGGTAAGGTGTAGCTGGAGGAAATGGGTTATTGGGGATGTGCCTTTGGGGGTATATATTTTGTCCCTGGAGAGTGGAACTGTTTTCTCTCTTCGCCTCCTGGTGCCATGTCCTGAGCTGCTTTCCTCCATCTTACCCTCCTACCTGATGTTCTGTCTGACCTCAAGCCCAGAGCAATGCAGTTGGCTGTTTATGGACTGAGACCTCTGAAACCATGAACCCCAAATCAACTTTTCCTCTTCAAAATTGTTATCACTGAGTCTTTTGGTCAGAGTGTTGAAAAAGCTGACTAAAATAATAGACCTCACTAAGAATACATTTAAACAAAGACTTGAAGGAAATGATGGGGTTTTGTGGGATACCACAATCAAGAGGGTTTTCTTTCATCAATCTTAAAATTTTTCTACTTTAAAAATAAATACAAGATAATCTTATAGATTAATTTATAATAGTGAGAAATTATAAATCAACAATTAAATTGTAAAACAAACTGTGATACATGCATATGATGGTACATGATATAGTGGTTTAAAATGTTCTCAAAGGATAAACATGAGAAAATCCAATAAAACAAAATTTAAATACCAAAAATTTTAAATACCAAAATAGCATGACCCAACTTCACAATTTTTTTATGTACTCAGCAACTTCTTTTCAATTATCTACTATGAGCCTGGCACTGCTCTTGGGACAGGAAAGAGGTTAGTAAATGAGTTGCACATATTCTTTCTTCTCACACACACATATAGATAAAAGTCAGAAATATACCAAAATGTTCTGAAGGAGTAAATCTCTTTAGAATAAAATAATAAAGTGAAATGTATAGATTATTTTATTTTCTCCTTTGTATTTAAACATAATCTAAAGTTTCTAAATATTTTCTGAAAGATTTCAAAAAAAAAAAACCACAGCCTTTATAGTGATCTAAATATTATGGTCCATATTTGTTTTAAATATCAATATTTGAATACAGTACAAATACAAAGTCTTAAATTATTCTGCATTTAAGTAATATTCAAAATATACTGCATTGTTCAATCACATATTAATTCGTACATCTTATCAGGTCCCTTTCTACAGACAAATTGAAAAACATCAGGTCCCTTTCTACAGATACAAAAACTAAGAAACAGAAGTTAACTAATTTACCACACTGGAAATAAGTTTTTAAGTTGTAAATTTCAGTAATACATATGAAACTATCTCACATGATACCTGAAATCAAGAAAGTTTTGCAGATTCTGGATCCTATACTAATACTTTAGGATGCATCTTTCCCTATTTATGCTAGGAAGAGGGTATGGTGTTTGTTTTGTTTTTGACAGAGAGAAAAAAAACTCCATTTACTTAAAATGGAGCTTTAATAGTTAACAAAAAAAAAATCTTATGTGAATCCCAACCACCACTACCACCACCAGATATTAGCTTTATTCTAATGCACCTCAATCACTAAAACAACCAGTAAACAAGTCGAACATATTCCTATAATGCTTTTACATTCTTCCTTTGATATCAAGTTCTTACATTTAAACAGTGTGGCAAATGGAAGCCATTTCTCTATTTCTAATCAGATGAGTTACCTTGGACAAATCACTTCAATCCAGTCTCACTTTTCTTATTTTTTCAAATATAAGAATTTGACATGATGATCATTAAAAATCCTTAAGTTCTCAAGTTGCTTGATAGTATCATGTCAAGTCTACAAAGTACCTACAATAAATTAAAGAAACACACCTTCTTAAAAGAATAAAGGTTACAGCAGTAAGGATGGTTGGCTAGGAGGGGAAAAAAAAAAAGACTCAGGATTAAAAAAGAATTTGAAAATCTCCCCAAACCCCTGGACCAAGTCCAGTTTCAATCACACAAGGGTTGTCTTAGGATAATAAAGAAGAAAAAACATGAAGGTTTCTTAGATCATATAAAGCAGGTCTTTTTGTTACAAAAATATTTGTTCCTATACTGTATATTTGTTCCTACGCTGCTTCTGGCTCTTAAAATGTCTGTGTGTGTGCACACGTACACACACACACACACACACTCACATTCTAACAATAACCACCACAACCAAGTGTTTTAATATTGATATGGAGGGAAAAGAGAAGTCACTCATTTTGGTGAAATAAAAAGTATTTTAAACCCAGACAGGGTGATTTGGTTTTGAGGGTTTTAAAGAAATAGCACTGTATTCAATCCTTTTCTATAACTTCCTCCATATACCAAAACCCCAAGAGCTCTTAAAATTGTGGCATTTTCTTATGTACCTAGAGAAAAAATCTGTGTTGCTATTGCAGAAACATCTAAACAGTTTCCTGTAAACTTTCTGTGATGAAAGTCATAGAATTTATGATAAAACCCTGTAGAGTGGTGAAACAAATTTCTTTCATATTTATCATTCATTTTATTCAGTGTGCATTTGAAGGAAAACCTTTTAAGAGCACCAATAATGTGAGAAAGCTACAACAACTAAATTTATTGTTAAGTATCACATCACAAGTCCTCCTGGGAGTCCTGGAAAAAAGCTTAAATCACATTTCCTAACACATTGGAGAGCTTCCCAGAGATGTGATGCCCACAGAGGCAAACCATCCAAAGCACACTGGAATCTCAAAGACGGTGACAAAGAAATATCACTTTGTTTAATAGAAGCAAATGGAAGTAACTTTTTTTTTTTTTTTTTTTTTTTTAGCACAGTACAAACTCTCTCTTACCCCATTTTTCTCCTTTCCTTTCCCCACCCCCTCCTGTTTTTCACCTGACTAAACTGTAGGTATTTGTTCCATCACCTGACTTAGGGGCTGGCTAGAAATATTAGAAAAAACAATCTACCATTGTTACATGAGACAACAACCTTTCATGTCCTTGAAGCTCACCATGACCTTTCATCTTTCCTATCCCCAATGGTCTCTCCTAAACTAAAAACTACACTCAGTTGGGCTGAATTCCAGATTGTCATAAAAAGAACCCTGTCCTTTCAAAACAAAACCAATTTTTACACCAAGGTGGGGGAGAAACACAAGTCCATTGTTCCCTCACAGATGGAAGTTGGAGTTACTAAGGCAACTGCTCTAATCCTCCTTTTTACCACCTTTTTCACATCACTGGCCTATCAAGTATGCTACCTTTTAACTCATAAGCTCAAAAGCTGGTAGTCTAACTGGCTGCCCTAATTAGCTACGATTTTCACACTACAGACAACATGATGAGCTAATCGAAATTTGCAAAATAATGACGTACCTCCAGCAAATATTCCTCCTCCTGAGGCCCAGTCTTAGAATAACAATAATGAGACCATTATTAGAGAAGGGCATTAAAATGCTGCACTGCTGCTAAACAGAGAACTTAATTGTTCTGGTCTTGTCCATTGAATCAACAACCTATTGTTGTGGACTTGAAAAATAAAGGACTGGAGAATGGGTGCCATGATGATTGGTCTGTGCGGCCATACCGGCACTCTGTAGAATTGTTTTCTTTTGAAACTCTTGATGGACTAGTAGTTTTGTTTAAAAGTAACATAAAAGGCGATTGTCTGTATAAAAAAAGTCCTATTTATTGAAATCCTTAGAAGCAGTTGCATGGATTTGTTCGTGACCCCTGAGATAAAAACATAGTGACCATAATAACACCATTTGTAGAGAGCCCTGTTACCACTGCCTACAGTAACATAAGATAAGAGACAGTCTTTTCTAGCTACAGTAGGAAGGAAGGAAGTACTTCTGAGCAGAAAAGCAGGAATGATAAAAGGTCAAATACTGGATAAAGCTCATTAATCTCTGAAAGGGAGACTTTAAAAAATAATGCTAATTTAAGAATTCTGTACAATTGCTACAGATTCAAGCACATGTAAAGAGGCACACAGCTTCTGTGTGTGTCTCTGTCTTGCTCTCTCTCTCTCTCTCTCTCTCTCTCTCTCTCTCTCTCTCTGTTGTCTTTTCCCATTTTTTAGCTTCTTTCCTTTGGTGAAAGCTGATTAAAATAAAATGATTACTAAATAACTGAAGCAACATGTCTCAGGATAACCTGGAGAACAAGAAACCCAAAGGTTTCCAGATAATTATTCTTATGGTCATCCCCAGTCTATAGCTAGAATAATAAAATACTGAAGTTAAAGGTTAACTAGTGTAGAATTCTTAGCAGTAGAAAAGCACTGTTTACACACTGTAAAAGTGTCTTCTGTATGGAGCCACAATACATGTTTTCAATAAAGTCAGGCCAGGATTTTAATGTTGAATTACGAGGTGGGGGCATACATTTTTGTTAGCAAAATGTATTTGGTGTGGGGGTCTGTTTGGTTTTTACCAATGAAATCTGCATTATATAAAAATGTATTAAATTGTAAATAAGACCTCTTGCTTCATTCAATCTGTGCTTTGCTTCATTTATCTTCATCTTGTTAGGCTAAATTAATTAACAATCTCACTGTTGCACACTTTCTCTTTTCATTACATCAAATAATGGCCTGTATATGGAGAGAGCCCTCACCACGGGAATTCTGCAACTCTACTGCTAACCAGAGTTTCTATGTATCAATGTAACAATATTTATTTTATAAGCATTCATTAAGTATACTTTTCATTGTTAACAAACCACTTAAGCACCTAAATTCTTAACATATTATCAATGGAAAACCATTTCAAAAACAGAAAAAAACTAAACTAAAAGTCACAAGATACTTTTAAAAAGGAAAAAAACTTATACTGTATGTATAACTTATAAGCAGGTATCACAGTCAATTTCACCTAAAATAAGAAGAAAAATGCAAATTTGGCAGGTATGTTTTCACAAATAGAACACAATACTGCATGAAAGGTTTAAAAGACACACCCCAAGCTGTTCTGCTCCTTGCTTTGGAATGTCTAACATGTGATAAATTGGATAATTAGAATTTCATTGGAAAATCCCATTATTTTAAACCTATAAGAGTGAAACGTGTTAAACTCTTGTAAGTTTTCTTTTGACCCTGAAACACTGTGGCATTGGAGTAATACAAATGGACAAAACAGCAAAGCTCTTTTTAATCTTTTCCTTGATCAACCAGTGCTTCTTTCTCCAATCACAGCTTTGTGCGTGGTATCTTTCTGCTAGCATTTCTTATTTAATTAAAACAGACACTGACAGAAGGACATGGATTAGTACTGTAATGATGCATTTACTTAGATTAATCGGAGGCTCCTTTTAGAGTAATGGCTTAAACAAAGAACAAAAGGAAATTGTTATGAAACAACCTTTTATCCCAGGCAAAGGTCGCATTATGAGGTTTTTAATTTTGTCAGCTTCTGTTATACTCTGCCTTGCTAGTGGAACATGAGAAGTGCTTTTACCCCCAATAAAGCCAGTTATTATAAAAAACAGCCATTAAAGCTGCAAATTAAAATGTCTGATTTTAAAACAGGTTACTTAGCTTTCAGAATCCTCTAATTAACATGTTGTGCATTGTTGTGAGGAAAAGAAGACTAAAATGCTAATGACCTACCACCAGGTGACCACACTGCTGTGCAAAATAATAAGGACCCTTCCAAGTAATGTGATGAATTAAGCAAGTACAGGTCCCTCATCCAACATCCTTTCTCCAAGTACAATTCCAGATGAATGGGAGGCCATAACTGGTAAGATATATTCAGTATTGTTCTGCCTTTGTCCAGAGGACCCTCAACCAGCTACTTTTTATATGATCACTTAAAAAAAAAAAAAAAAAAAAAAAGCAGACGTATTTCTACCACAAAAGAAAATAAATGAAACAGCTTACTCTATATAACCTGAAATTAGAACAGTCTTCTGATTTCTGATTTCAAAACGCAAAGATCAAATTAAAGAACCAAGCACCTCTTTACCTCTTTTTATACAAGCTTTCTCATTTTTTTTAATAAGTTGGGTCTGTAGAATATACTGTTAAGGCATGAAAGCTCTGTCTTTATTCACAGCACTTGTACACCATGTTGTCTTTAAGTACTCCAAAGGTAAACTGGGTTTTGCTTTTCTGAGCCTCATTTTCCCAATTTTGCTGACTTCACTCAAGCCTACTTCTCCCTAGTCAAAAGGTGCTGTTGACAAAGGCTATGCATTCATGTATTACATAATGACAGGGATATGGAATTTTGTTGTATAAACATCATAGACTGTACTCACACAAATGAAGACAAACATGTCATCAATAGGTGAAATAATCTTATGGTACCATCACTATGCATACAGTCTATCATTGACCAAAATGTCATTTTATGGCATGTGACTATGGTCATTTTTTTCCTACTATACATAATCACTTGCTCTACTTGCATTTTCTGCCTTATCTATCTTTATGGACTACATGATTCTGTGCCCCAAAGGTGCCAAATATTAAGTGATTATGCAGCCTAGGTGGGGAATATCTCTAGAATTCCCCACAGAGAAATCTATTCTACTGAAGTCTCACACAAGAATCACTGAATAGTGTGCTCTAGGAATTTCTTGAAACCAACATAAAACACATATTTGTTACTGGAATAGCAAGAAACTACTCAGGATCATTAGTGACATATGCCTAAATGCATCTTTTGTAAAAGTAAGTTATATTTGAGATTGTTTCAAGTATTTATGGCAACAAGAACCCAAAAGGTTTTATCACACAAAAAACTTAGTAGCTTAAAACAATAAGTATTTATTTAGCTCCTGTGTATGCAGGTTAGCTGAGCATTTGTCTGGTTTTAACTGTGCTCGCCAATGTATTTCATGGTTGGCTGGCCTTTGGCTGATCTAGGATGGCCTTGGCTGGGACAAATAGGGTAACTACCTAAATTCCATATGTCTCATCCTTCACCAGAATAGCCCAAGCTTGTTATTCTGTGGTGACAAAAAAGAGCAAGAGTATGAACTGAAATGTACAAGTGATTTTACAAACCTCTAAATGTGTCACATTTGCAAATATCCCATTGGCCAAAGCAAGCCAAGTGATTGACCCCAAAGTCAAAGGGTAAGTCTGAATGCCCTGTCAAGAGTGGAAGGTCACTGCAAATTTTCATGGCAAAGGTTGTGAATAGAAAGAAGGATGAAGAAGAATTGAGGCCATTAAAACATCAGTCTTAGTAATGAAGTCAAGGTCATTTGGATAATTCACAAAGTTCTTCAACAGAAACTTCTTTTCATTCCATTTTAAATAATGTGGACTAGACAGCTACTCAAAATTGGTATCATTTTGTTGTTTTTTTTTAATAAGGGAGAAAAACTCTTAACACCAATTAACAAACAGCCCTATCACATCTTATCTCCAGTGATTTCCAATCTTTAAAGTATAGTTAGTAAGATAATTCTAAAGTGTTATCTATATAAATTCACCATTTATTTTTATGTACAGATTAGTTGTAAACCAGTTCTACCTTAATAAAATATTTCAAAACAACAACCTCTCTTGTCTTATTAGCTTCCTTTCTTCACACAAAAGCAGCTAATTTTAAGGAGATACCTAATGAATCCTGGACCCAACATTTTCAACATTATATCTCAATAAGTATATATCTTTCATTGCACATAATATCAGAAAACTGTATTTCACAGTCCTACCATAGTGGGCACAGCAATAATAACAATGTTTAAAAAAAATGTTAAATTCAGTCCCTACCCCACATCCCTATTGTTGTTAGGATAATATCTGTGTGTGTGTGTGTGTGTGAGAGAGAGAGAGAGAGAGAGAGAGAGAGAGAGAGAGAGACTACATAAACAAGTGACCTAGATTAAAATCATTATTAAGAAGCTAGTTTTAAGCTCAGGAGATTCTCTGTTTCTGATCATAAAAATCAAAAGATCAATGAAGCTTTAAAGCATCCATTTGACTACATCAGGCTCCCAGAGTTAATAATTTGGCAAGAACCCCACACATAGTTTTAGAAAGATACCTTAAGCCTGTTACTAGTCTTTTTACTCACAAATACTCATCCAGTAGGAGTAGGAATTATTACTGGGCAGAATTCCTAAACCCTGTGGCAAGGGAAATACTATCCTATAGCATCATTCAACAATTATTCCTGTGAGCAATTAAAATAACCAGTGAAATGGTCTCCAAATGAAGACTTTGGCCATTCCTTCATTTGAGCCAACACTTACAATGAAGCCACCAAAGCTGGCACTAACACGCAAGGAGCAAGACATAAAAGCAAGCATAACTCAATCCCTCCTCCAAAGATATTAAAAAGGACCTAAACAATATGGAGAAAACTGTCTTAAGAATTATCATCTTTTGGGAGAAAAGAAAAATAGCATCAAATTCTTTTAAGTCCCTTTCACTTTTCCATATCCATTTTCAACTATTTTAATAATAATTTTGTTTCAAAGCAAAGCCCTAAACTATGGTTTGCCTTTTATAAACAAGAATGACACTAGGCAAAAATGCAATCTTCACTGGTTTTCTGATGTTTTGATCAACTAAATCCTCTCACCTGGTCTTTAGCAAGTATCAGTCATTGGAGCAATGATCCAAGGCCATAGAACAGAGAAAAAGTTAGTAAATCCATGTAAGAATCAAGACTAGCATTGTGCCCTCATTAACACTGGGTTCTAAACAAACAATAGGCCATGTTCAGAGAGCTGTACTAATTCTTCTCAATGGAAGCAGCTTAACTCAAATTTTCCTTTAAAAGTCTATTTACTTTGACAGAGAGACAAAGAGAAAGAAACAAAAGCATGAGTATATCAGAAAAGGGAAGGGCAATAGAGAAAAAGATGGAAAAAGAAAGATCAATCTCCTTAAGAACATCTCTCTGCATGTCTAGTACCTGGTTCATAGTACATGCTCAAACACTGTGTGTTGATTTAAATTGTCACACATTTAGAACAGATGAAGATAGAAGTAAGAATGCTCAGCTGGGCACCTTGGCACACGCCTGTAATCCCAGTGGCTCAGGAGGCTGAGGCAGGAGGATCGCGAGTTCAAAGCCAGCCTCAGCAAAGACGAGGTGCTAAGCAACACAGTGAGACCCTGTCTCTAAATAAAATACAAAATAGCTCTGGGTATGTGGCTCAGTGGTTGAGTGGCCCTGAGTTCAATCCCCGGTACCATAAAAAAAAAAAAAAAAAAGAAAGGAAAAAAAAGTAAGCATTCATTCTCTCTCTCTCTCTCTCTCTCTCTCTCTCTCTCTCTCTCTCTCAAGAAATCACGTCACTAGTCACATCAGATATGCAGGAAGCCCAAACCTGAGAGATCCTAACATTGTGTAAATTCATTTTTATAGGACAAAATGAGATGAAACGGGTAGAATTACACATAGAAGCACATCTACTTCACATTTTTTATAAAACTAAAAATATGCCTAAAATTAATTCTGAGCAGAGACTCATAGGAAAAATGATATCATAAATAGCTTAATGTAACCAGTGGGGGTAATTCTGGGGCCTGAAGAAGCTTTACCATTTTGTCATTATAAAGAGTGTCAAAATGGACTAAGAATTTAAATCTCAGATCATGTTTAACTCCAACTTTGGTCCAGGAGTCCTCATCTCTGCTTAGTTAATGCCTTCTCTGATAATTAATATCTTCCCTAACCAATGCCATTAACCTGCAATCCTCTTAATCCCAATTGATTAAACCACTAGTCCGCCAAAAAAATAGTCAAAGATAATCAAAATAATTGCACTGCTATTATAGAGATTTATGAAGACAACCTCCATATTTTTCTATATTCTCTATACCTAACTTGCTACCCTCCAACAATAACCAAAAATTCCTGTATCTTAAGTTGATGTTTCAATATCCTTTCAATATAAAAATAAGTTTCCTCTCAGGTAGAGTTTAAACTTAAATTGCAAACAACTCTAAGGAGAGGTAATATCATGAGTTATTTTCAGACTAAGATACATAATATTCTCAACTCATTGTAAGGCTTGGATATTCTTAACTCCAAAATAAAATAAAGGCACCAAAGAAAAGAAAGTTATGACACCTTATTTATGAAGACATGCTAACATCTTTTAAATTTTTGCTAATCTTATCATATAAATGAAAATCTATTGAGAACAAGTAAGGTGTTGTCCCAGTTATAGGTGGTTCAGAAAATCTGCCAAGAATACCATATTCACAGATTAAAGTAAAAAACAATCTATGAACACCACAAAAGATGTAATAGATATAGAAAAAGAAACTCACAGAAAAGTTTTTAAAATTATTTTTAGCTGTCAATGAGATATTTATTTATTTATTATATGTGGTTCTGAGGATCAAACCCAGTGCCTCACACATTCTAGGCAAGCTCTCTACCACTGAGCTACAACCAAGACCCAAAGAAAAGTTTTTAGTTGTTATTAATATTTTAGGATGTATTATCATAAAAGATAAGAACAAAAAAAGTTCTAGGATAATTTTGGATGGAATATCTTAAAGCCAAGAAGAAATCTATCTAAAACAAAGCCCAAATGCAGAGAAAGTCAAAACCACATGTTCTCTTTTATATGTGGGACCTAAAACAATCAAATTCAAAGAAGCAGAAAGTAGAATAGCAGTTACCAGAGTAGAGAGTGATGAGGAATGGGAAGATGTTGATCAATGGGCACAAAGTTGCATTTAGGCAGGAGGATAAATGATAATAATTTAAGATAATGGGTATGCTAATTAGTTTGAGTCTATCATTCACTTTATATACATATAACATCACCATGTATTCCATAATCTTATACAATTATGACTTGTCAAATGAAGAAATAAATTTTTAAAATAAAAAATAAATTTTAAGTGGGTTTTAAAAAATGGAAGCTGTTACCCAAAGAAGATGACACACTAGGGCTTTCCTACATGTCTGTTTGGATCATGGCAAGCTCTCTATGGTGGAAAATGTTTATTATATAACATTAAGTAAAAAGCAAAGAACACACAATAACATCTATGTTCTGATTACAGTTACATTATTTGTTAAAATGAACAAGAACTATTAACAAACTAGTAAAAAGGAAAATGGGTAACAAAGTGTGGAACTATGTGTAAGATTTTGTGTTGTTTCCCTGTTGCTTTAATGTAATGCAATAAAAATTTTAACAAAAAATTAAGAATAAAGGTGTACATATCTAATATGTGATACTATACTTTGGGCTGTTTCAGGAAGAGGAGATAAACAGGCAGCCTAGCCTGTAACTAAAAAGAAAAAAAAAAAAAAAGATTACCACATCATGGAAGGGCTAAAAGCAAAGGAAGAAAAGGCTCTTCCTAGGAATTTTATACATTTTAAATTTTATTTTGTCTAGGTACAAATTTTGGGGTTTTTTCTGGAGGAAAGGGAAAATTCTATCTAATTACTGATAATGAAATTTCAAAATCCACTATCTCTGAGAAACTCCACCCATATAAGCATACAAGCCTTTCCAAATGTGTTATAACCAGACTCTTAAAGGTTTGGTCTTGATCTTAAAATGGCTCTAATGAGGGCCTTACTCTTTTTTTTTTTTTTTTTTTTTTTTGTGGTACCGGGGATTGAACTCAGGGGCACTCGACCACTGGGCCACATCCCCAGCCCTTTTTTGTATTTTATTAGAGACAGGGTCTCACTGAGTTGCTAAGTGCCTCGCCATTGCTGAGGCTGGCTTTGAACTCGCGATCCTCCTGCCTCAGCCTCCCAAAGTGCTGGGATTACAGGCGTGCGCCACTGCGCCCGGCTAGGGCCTTACTCTTATAAACTAGTTAGCACCCCAAATTCTGAACATGCATATTTTCTAATGAGAGCAACAACACCCTAACATCTAAGGGTTAGGGAGAAAATTGACAACCTATGATTGTGGCACTTAAAATTTGCCAAGTAAAGAAGAACAGAGTTTATTGAAAGTATATATCCCCAAAACAGCAGGGATCGGGGGGACACACAAGAAAACCAGGATCTTATTTTAATGTTGAATTTTTTTAAAAAATGGTCCAGCATGGTTTAAGAGAGATGATCAAATATCAGCCTAGTTTTTATGTACATATTTCAAGCAATGTGAAAACACAGAAAAATGGAGACCACCTAAAAGTCTATGTAAAAAATGCAAATTTAAAATATTGCCCCTTTCATTGTGATTTACCAAATTCAAATAGAATTCATATAGCTATATTTGGAGAATAAATTTCCTTCCCAATCCAGATTATTTTTTACAAGCAAACAGCAAAATTTGTACTACAGTATTCATTTTGTTTTGTTTTCCAAAGTATTGAGAACATATCTGATTTGAAGCAAATCTATTAAAGTTGATCTTAAGTAGAATTATATACTAATGGATAGGATTAGCATATGAAAATGTCATAGGCAGATCTTTCTTTAGAGCATAGGCAGACAAAGCATGTTCTCCAATTCCTGCTGAAGATGTGCATATAACAAAAATATCAAACTATAATCAACAACAGTTAAAATATAAGCAAATTTCAATTTCTTTTGCTTAAAAGGAAAACTATGCTTTTAACCTAGGAAAAATCCATTAACTTATTCTATTTTCAAAAAAATACAAAGTGAAAGCTTGAAACTTATCTAGCTATATCATCTAGGTTTCTTTTTTTTTTTTTTTTTTTTTTTTTTTTTTGTGGTACCGGGGATTGAACTCAGGGGCACTCGTCCACTGGGCCACATCCCCAGCCCTTTTTTGTATTTTATTTAGAGACAGGGTCTCACTGAGTTGCTAAGTGCCTCGCCACTGCTGAGGCTGGCTTTGGGAAAACTATGCTTTTAACCTAGGAAAAATCCATTAACTTATTCTATTTTCAAAAAATACAAAGTGAAAGCTTGAAACTTATCTAGCTATATCATCTAGGTTTCTTTTTTTTTTTTTTTTTTTTTTTTTTTTTTTTTTGTGGTACCGGGGATTGAACTCAGGGGCACTCGTCCACTGGGCCACATCCCCAGCCCTTTTTTGTATTTTATTTAGAGACAGGGTCTCACTGAGTTGCTAAGTGCCTCGCCACTGCTGAGGCTGGCTTTGAACTCGCGATCCTCCTGCCTCAGCCTCCCAAAGTGCTGGGATTACAGGCGTGAGCCACCGCGCCCGGCGAGGTTTCATTTTATTCTTTGACAATGCCAATAAAATTATTTCAGTAGAAACTATACTTGTTAAAAAAGTAATTACTTTCAACCTATCACCCATTCCCCTTCCCACTGCTGGAAAGTAAAGTGCAACAAAGAAATCACAAATATTGGATGACTCAGTGGGCCTCAAAATCTCTCTCCAAATCACATATATCCATCCACCCAATCAGCTATGCACTCAGTTATGCAACTCTGGTTGTATCATTACAACACTTTTAGTTGTAAGTGATAAGAACCAACTCAAAAGAGCTTTATGAAAAATAATTTATTGGTTCACATAACTGAAAAATCTTGGCTTTTAACAGAGCTGGACTCAGTACTAAAATGATGTAATTAGAAACTGGTCTTTCTTCATCTTTTCTCTCAAGCAGACTGTCCCTCCTCAAGGAGAAAAATACTACCAGAAGTTCCATTTTAGTGAACTCAGTACACAGTGACTTCTTCCCACTAATTCAAGCCCAGTTTGGATAACATGTTCAATTCTGAACCAATCGTTGTGGCCTAATGGAAAGCCCTCACTATGACTTGAGAGGGTAGAGACAGCTCCACCTTAACTACATGCACCAAAAGTGAAAGAAGCATGCCCCCACCCCACAAGCAACCATAACAAAGGCTGAACAGAGAAAACAGTAAACAGTGTATAATTCATAAGTTTCTTTTTCTAAAAATTATTATAATGAGATAACTTCAGGGGTGGGGGGCTTGACTGCAAACTCTTCGCTCTAATAGCAGTTACATAGAAAAGACTTTTTTTTAATTGTTTCTAGCAGTCCCCAAAAAAGTACAAAAACTATGAAATTAGCAATTCTTAAGAAAAAGAAAAGGTTAAAAAAGAAAGGGTTCTTCTTTTGATAACTTTAGTTCTATCCCCCTCACTTCAGGGACAGCCAATCCAAAATACTCTTCCCAGTCTCCCTTTTTGTTATTTTTAAGTTTAAACTCTTTGAATGTTTAAAAAGATATAGAGACCTATCTTTAGCTACCATCTTGAAAATTCCTATTCATGTGTCCTAACCACTACAAAAACTGCTTAGAAGTGAGCCATTTAAAAAGTTTCTTTAAGAGGTCAAGTAAGCCAGGCACAATGGTGCACACCACAGATAATCCCAGCAGCTCGGGAGTCTGAGGCAGGAGGATCATGAGTCCAAAACCAGCGTCAGCAACAGCAAGGCACTAAGCAACCCAATAATACCCTGTCTCTAAATAAAATACAAAAGGAGGCTGGGGATGTGGCCCAGTGGTTGAGTGCCCCTGAGTTCAATCCCTGGTATCAAAAAAAAAAAAGTCAAGTAAACCAACACTTTCATTTTAAAAGAGGATTCTAAATAACTTAATTCACTTAATTTTAATTGAAAATACTTGTGCATTTTAAATATATATGCTGTAAAAGTGAAATATAAACATGATTGGCCATTTATATTATGGGTTCAATGTAATTATTCAATTCTTTTCTAAAAGACTATACATTAAGGAATGGAAGGAGACACAAAAGCAGAGAAAATATGGGAACATTAAAAAGTCCTTAAAGGATGGAATGGCTGAGGCCCTGAAACCAATATTCATCAACGTCATATTCATTCACTCATTTATTTGATTCATGATTTAATTTAGAGCACTATGAGCAAACTATTGTGTTAGCAAGGGTACAAATATGCATTTATTTTATGTATATTTGAGTCAGTTTAGTGCACTGACTATGAGCAACATACTGTGCTAGAAAGAGTATGAGGAAATATGGAATAATCCCCACTCCTACAAGCATGATAGAAAAAGCATGAGTCGTGATAGGTGATATGCCAATTCCTTCTCTTCTCACCCCATTAAAAGCTCCAGATTTTCCTCAGGATTTCATGATAAATAACACACTTTACATTTTTAAAAAATACTTCCCTTGGCTCATTATTCTGCAAATTATTCTTTATTTCTTATCTAACTCCGAGGATAACGTGGAAACAGTAAGTAGTACATATAAGTAAAAGTAGTGATTACATGTAAGAAAATAGTAGTAGTTGTTATAAGAAAAACTAAATGCAAGAAAGGCAGTGCAAATTTGGTAAACTGAAAATCATTGAGAGTATGGAAATTTTCAGAATTTTTAATTAATTCATTCAATAATTATATACTGAGTGCATATCAAATAGCAGGCATTATATGGTCATGTAAATTATTTAAGATGAATTAGATTTAATATCCCTAGGAAGCTGCTAATTATTTTTTTCAATAAGAAATTAATGAAAAGCTGGGTATAGTGGCACATGCCTGTAATCACAGCTACTTAGGAGGATGAGGCAGGAGGATCACAAGTTGAAGACCGGCCTGGGCAACTTAGCAAGACCCTGACTCAAAATAAATAGTAAAATTTATAAAAAAGGCTGGGGATGCCACTCAGTGGTAGAGTGGCCCTGGATTCAATTCCAAGTATCAAGTTTCATGTTGGGGGGAGAATGTGTTGTGTGTGTGTGTGTGTGTGTGTGTGTGTGTGTAGAGAAAGAGGATTGCTCACAAAAACTACTAAAAATATAAATTGTGACAAGCACAAAAAAAGATACAAAATGCAATAGGAGTTCAGATAAAGTGAGATCATAGAAGACTACACAGAACTAGGCCTTGAAAGATGGGTAGAATTCCTACAAGTAAATATGTTTGATCAAAGAATTCCAAGTAGAAGAAATGGTATGAAATATATCAGAAAAGTAGAACCTGTACTATACGAGTCAGTTAAAAAGTACCTAGAGAATTTGGATGAAGATACCATATACATACAAGCTATTTTAAAATAACCTACATGTTTAATGATAATTCAAAACTAGATTTTTGAGAACCATAAATAATGTATATTAGAATATTTTGATAGTCAAATTATTTACAATGTATAAAGAATGGAGCTCTTCATATACAATCTACATCGGGCATTATATGCCAAAGATACTGAAATACATGTCTATCCATTTAGTGTTTATATTTTTTAAATATTTATTTATTTGCTTTTAGTTGTACACAATGCGTTTTTATGTGGTGCTGAGGATCGAACCTGGGCCGCGCACGTGCTAGGCGAGTGCTCTACTGCTGAGCCATGACCCCAGACCTAATGTTTATATTTTATCAAGCAAATAATAAAATACAAAGTAAGCTTCCTATATATAACAGGAAGTATATTTTAATGTTTGAAAGGCTAGAGTATAAATTATCTGCTTCATTGACCAGGTAAAATCTATATCTCCTCACCATAAAAATAACTGTTCCCCCACCTAGACCTCAGTTACCTTGTAGCCAATAAAACACATGACATTTGCACAAACACACCATCAACTATGCAAACAGAATAAATGATTGATCATGAGGGATAGCAACAAACCTCAAGATTATTTGGCAGTCTAAATGGCACAGTGTTGGGCAGAATAATAGTAAAGAGAATCTGGAAGAAAAAAAACTGCCTCCCAAGTACATCAATTCCTGTGTTAGGAGGAACACTGGTGAGATTTGGATTCTGAACAATCCTGTGATTTTAAATATTCAACATTAAGTTTAGCACATACGGCTCCACAAGGGATTTGTTCCAATGTGTAGCTGTTTAGAAAACACATGAACTGACCTCTCCCTGTACAATGAACAGGATGGCAGAGGTCGCCATCCTATATAGACACAGCAACACAGTAGCAGGACTGAGACAATCTTGCTGTCACATGTATGACAGTCAGCTTGAAAAATCCACTTTCACATTTAGACCCATGTGAAGACAGTAATTCACAATCAAACTTTGATAGAAAATGCAAATCCGGAAAAGACTTTTACCAACCTTCCTATAAACCAAGATGCCAACTTTTCCCACCTGTCAGTAACATTCTTAACATTATTTTTTTAGCAGAAGAAATATAAAACTGCAGATAGGTACAGAATATACTTTTTTTTTTTTCTTTTTTGTGGTGGTAGTGCTGGGGATTGAACCCAGGGCCTTGTGCATGCAAGGCAAGCACTCTATCAACTGAGCTATGGCCCCAGCCCCAGAATTTTCTAAGATATATCTTGTCTCTGGTTCTAAAAAAATTATTTATTTTGAATCCTAGGCAATTTTCCAAGTATGAAATTTTAGAGAATCCCACTGCCTTCCAAAATATCAGAGTTGGAAAACTGAATGATACCTGACAATTCTTAGAAACAACAGATGACTAGCTTGTACTAGCTAGAAAAGTCAAAATATCTGTTCAAAAATTTTTAATTAAGGATACCTCACTTCAACAGGTTGCCAATTAATACCAGAATTTAGACTTCAAGTGCCCATAACACCACATCATTCCCAATAGTGTCTTCCGATAATTTTATACTCTTCTCTTATCAACATTTCCTATACTTTCATTCACTCACTGGATTCTTACTATCTGCCAAGCACTGTAAGTGACAGAACCATAGGTACTTTCTTCCATTTTGGGGGCTAAAGAATCTGTGACAGAATATCACAACAGTGACAAAGCTACTACCAAGTACTGTAATCTAAGTTAATAACTGGATGGGCAAGGTGAGAGACATAATATAGAGATAGAGATAAAATAGAAACAATACTGTCTGCCTCTCACTCTGAACCACAGAATGAAAAGTCAAACCTCCTAAGAAAATGTAATGCCCCTTCATAAAGGACCAATTCAATGACCCTAAAGCCAGATTTGCTGGGAAAGTTGAAGTACTGTCCTGCCTAAAGAAAGGAATTAAGCAATAACACAGAACTGAAAAATCTAAATGTACTTTTTAAAAATCCATATTTTGGCACTTTTAGGCCAACTATTACAATTTGATTAACAAGAAAGCAATTGACAAAATATTTACTTTGGGCTTCATCCAGACTATAACTGCACTGCCTCCTAGCCATCTATCCCTCCAGCCCCTCCCATTAAAGAATGGCATATTTTCTATCTGAAAGAGGCAGACACAGGGCTATAGTATGACTAATTCAGTAAAAGTTTCAAAACTGCTACTGAGATGGTAGGGGTTTGAGGTCAGGCATTTTTTAACCTGTCCCCACCCCACAGGCCAGTTCAGGTTCTCCCTGGTAGATAATGCCACAGTCTTCAGGACTTAACAGGATTCTCTTCTCCAAGAGAACCAAGATCTATACACACAAAAAAAAAAAAAAAATGTAGACAGGGATAGAACAGAATAAGAACCAGAATGCAACAAAAGGAAAGAAGGAAAAGATTTTTAAAGCAAACTTCCAACAACTTAATTTGGAAAATAGTTATTTCACATTAAACTTTTAATTCTCATATCTAAATATATTTCTTATTTTTAAATGTCCCAACTACTTTTATAAAAGAAATTGAAATATACTCACAGACCATAACTCACTAAACCTTATGCAGATATTAGTACAAAGAAATTGCCAATAATTTAAATTTATTTTCAATTTCTTCATGAAAAAAGATCCTTCACATCTCTCTTGGTATATAATTTAAAGTACTTTGTCCATTATAAGTTATTTCTCTTATTCTGTAACTGGCATACTCTCATTTTACCCACAAATGGATAAAACATTTTGAAAGGTTCTTTAAACAAACCCTAACATTCCTGATGCCACACTCAAAAAATCTGATAAAATTAAGGGGGAAATGTGCATTTATTTCCTGGATTACTTATTCATCCAGGGGTCCTTATGCATTATTCTATGCTTCTAAATGCTGAGAATCTTTCTTTTGTACATTACAATTACAAGCATCTAAAAATGTATTTCTCCCTCCACCACCGCATCCTAGTAAAACTATTGAAACTGATACACACAAGGCAGGAATCATGCAAATGAGAATACAGAGGCTTTGATAGCAAACACTCTTGGATTAATGTTTCTCTACCTTCTTTAGATAACAATCCATAAAATAGATCATTTTAAACAAGTGATGTGGTAGTTCGTTTCTTATGCTAACACTATAAAAAGAGAAAAATAGCCTAGGATCCAAATGCATTGTCAGAGATTAGGGAATTTGAGATCAAAAATTTTTATCTTAAGAACATGGGACTTGGGCTGGAGTTGTGGCTCAGTGGTAGAGAGCTCGCCTAGCAACTGGGTTTGATCCTCAACACCACATAAAAATATATTGTGTCCACCTATAATTAAAAACTAAATATTTAAAAAAAAATAAGAACATGGGACTTCTACTCAGGCGATGTTAGCACCACAAGATAATTGCCAATTTAAATACCATTGAATGTTTCTAAGGTCAGGGCAAAATATAACAATTAGCCTTAAGAAAAGTGTATTAGAAATAAGAGAACTAGGAAGAAGAACAAATGTCTAGCTTGAGGCAGATTTCAATCTGGCAGACTTCTCCAGGTATTCCTAATAGCATTTAATAGACCAAACATACTTGGGTTTCTCATCCATTTCCGTGGCATTTGAAAAATAAAAACAAAACAAAACAAATTTTTAAAAAAGAAGTGGTAGATAAAGGGTGGGGGGACTAAAGGGGTGGAGGGAACCTGGATGCCAGACTTCAAACAGTTAAGCACAAGTACCTTCAACTAATATGGAAAGTTAAACAGAATTTTTTTACAAGCTGGCACCGGCTCACATAATGAGATGCATTGTCAGTCCTCACTAAGTGAAATATTTGTGTTGCCATGCAGCTAAACAAAAATGCCTTTTTTCACTTTCACTTAAGACAGCCTCCCACTCCTGTTTCTCTAAACAGTAAAGGCAGGCCTAGCCCTGAGTAACATGTGTAGTCTAGGCAGCATGCTTCCTGCAGTCCCACAAAAGGAGGATTTATATTAACATTTCAGATTCATTGGGAATTATGGAAACTCCATGCATTAAAGCCAACGTAAAATTTCTGCTATTTTAATACCTTCACTTATCAATCAAAGCAACTTGGCACAGAATAAAGTAATACAGTAGTATTAAAATCACTAAACATTCAAGAGTGTGGCAACATTTTTTTCACATCATTTGCACATTACTATTCATAATGCCACGGTGATCTCCTATATAAAATATGATGAATTCACAAGTATGATTATCAAATTTATGGTGTGTGCTCACTACACCACACATTATGGTTTCTTAGCTTGTTTGCCCTAAAGTAACAAAGATTTGCATAGAGTTTAAATGAGTATGGTCTATACAAACTATAGTTAAAATATTATTACAGTTATATGCTTTTCCATATAAACCAGTAAAAAAAAACATATTTCTTTCTTCTTTAGGGCAGTATTTTATTACAATTAAATGAAAAGCTTAGCTCTGCTATTTCTCTGAAAACAAAATCAACACCAAAAGAGACACATTAGAATTGAAATTCAGAGGAATTTTTAAAATAAAAATTTAAAAACCCCAAAGTTTAACTGAATATCTTGTTTTGTCTCTAAAATAATATCATTGTTTCTCCAAGAAGAAAAGAAATATAGTTTTTTAAAAGTCCCACATAGCTGACATCTAGACAATAATGATGAAAAAAATGCAGCCAGATTTTTCTTGTCTTTAAACTGCTGTTTGGGGCAACCTAGTATCTTCAACGTCATTTACAGAGCCTCTCCCATCACTACTATTAGGCCCATAACATCAGTTTTCCACCTGCCCAACTCAATTTAAGGTTCCCTGTACTTTGTAAGTAGTTTTCTACAGGCCTCAAAGTCAGAGAATATTCCAAAGAGTATTAATCTCTTTAAGTAACATTCCTACACAAGAAGGGAAAGGAACAAAATGGTCCTTAATTTTTTTTTCTGAGATTTCCCAAAATGAATCAAACTCAAAAGTAATTCTATGATTCTGTTTTTAAACATTAGTTGGGAAATATATTGTACCCTGAATAATGTATAACTAATTGACAGTTGTTATAAAGGTAATTGTTCTCTTCTTACTCTGACCTTTTTAAGCTCTTGCTCCAGTGAAAAGTTAAACCATGCTTGAAATAAAACAAACAAGACAAGACAAAAGAATAAAAAATAAATTCTCCAGAGTGAATATAAATTGAAGGAAAGGTTAAAAAAAATGACTAAAACTAGTGTGATACAATTATTAAGATTTTTTTAAAGGAAGGTAATATTTTTCTTGTCTAATTCTGGATTGCATTTGCTTTCCATGAGTATTTAAAGAAAACTTTGTAAACCCATCGAACTTGAGACAACAGCAGCAGACTACATTTTCCAAAGGGAAGTCTAAAATAAGTGAAAATGTGTATTCCTTTCCATTCTCATAAAATTTCAACATTGAAGCTGACATTTAAAGATGACTAGTTTCTGTGGCAAAGGGGTATGTTCAATACAACTTCCCAAACACATTCAAGCACAAAGCACATCTGGCAGAATACTGCCTGATCTAATGTTAACCTCTTCTAGAGAACTATAACTTGGAAGAGAAAGCAGATAAAAGTCAGGATTGTAATTCTAGAAGATTTTCACAAACTAGTTTTTTTAAAAAACTAATTTCTCTTCAGTGTTAAGACTCCTTGTATCAGGTAAGTAAGCTGGGTGAGAAATTCATTTTGTATTACATTTTTCAACCTCTCTAGAACATGAGAAAAGTCTATTTCTTATTAAGAGGTAATTAATCCTTTGGGCAATTCACTGCTTAGAATACAGCATTGTTTGGCTTATTCCATACATACATAAGGGTAATTTATCAAAGGTGTCCGTAAGTGGGAGAGACAAAATAGACCAAGGACAACCTCACTAGCACTTAGCAGATTCCTGGGCCTCAAAGGTCTAACAGACTTTACCAAGACTTTTTACACAATCAGGTAAAGAGGGACAGGCTAGTCAGCAGATGTCTTATTCAGATAACAAAGAGAATATTTTAGTGACAATGTGAGGAGAAAAAAATGGCAAAATTGATAAAAACTCATTGAACCATGTCTCCCTTTTTGCTCTGCAGAACTCAACCTCAAATCTAACAGGGACATTATCTATATTCTTGAGCAAATATGAAGACAATTGTACATATTTAGTTACAAGCACTCCAAAATAAAATACTCAAGAGAAAATCAGCACATCATTGTTAAGTAAGATAACATATCTGAACTCTCTAAAGACTTAACACAAACACAATGGCTATATATTGATATTCTAGTCTCATAGAAAGAAAGATTTGAAATTGAAAGATTTTTGCAGTATTCCTGGGCAATTTATCCTTGATTTCATTTCTGACTTAATATTAGCTTCTAGTAAGTCTATTTCATCGCATAAGACATAGAAAATGTACAAACGAGATGGTTATTAATAATCTGGACTGTTCTGTTTCACACCCCTAAAGAAGAAAAAGTATTGTCATAGGAACAAAACTAATAAGCATTTGTTAATGTTAATCCAGTTCCTATATGTGATGCTTCAAAATGACCATTACCTCAATGAAATTTGTTTAGAAAGAGACATAATAAAGAAGAGACTCAATAAGACAAAAGGAATCAAACTAGATTGTAATTTTGATTTGAATTCAGGAGGAATATATGATTTTTCTTTCTTTTTTCTAAGATTTAAAGAAAGACAAATAGCATTCAGTTATCTTAGACCACATTTCACCAAAAAAAAAAAAAAAAAAAAAAAAAAAAAAAAGTGTGAATGAAGAAAGTTTACAAAGGCACTGTTAAATATTGGAGGGGAAGCACTGTAGGAATTAGTCAGAGCCACTTTAGACATTGCCCAACTTACTTTCCAACCATCTGTATCAAATATGCTTCATTAAAACAGAACCATATGGAAAATAAGCTAGCAATTAACACAGCTTCTGCATGTGCCTCTAATACAGTAGATTTCAAACTTTTAGTGAAACTAAACTACTTCCATGTTGTTGCTATGTAGAATTTGGCAGCAGTCCCTAGACTTGCTTCCTCCTCTATACCATGTCATATAAAGATCTTGCTGGGTAATTGAAATACGCACATATGAAAATAATTAAGTATTTTATCATTTTCCTTCAGTTGGTATCAGCCATTAAAATAAACCTAGGTACATTAAAACAATTAGTTAAGTGTCAACAATCTGATGACAACTAATATATATGATTTTTAAAAATTCACTTGTACTTTATGTATTTTATATCAACAGTTTTTACATTCAACAGTTAATGTCTCCTACCAATGGAAATAAGCATTGTAATTAGTTTTTATTAACATCCCAAACCATTTCAAAACTCAGAAACTCTAGTATCATGACTTGTGCAAAGGATTGGCATAAAATAGTTTCATTACTGTCACTATCAACAAACAAGAAACAGAGAGAAACACCATGTCTGGTACTAGTGAGAATAAGATATAGTTCTGGTCCTCAGTGGCCTTAAAATCTAGTTGGTGAGATTAAATATATGTGAATCAGTAAGAGATTAAATGATAATAATGCAAATAGAAAAATATTTTTTGTTTTAATGAATGAATTCTCATTTCCTTTCCCTCCACCCAGATGGCTGTGTACCATTAGTCTGTTTATTTACTGCTCAAGGATGCTCAGTTAAAGCAGCAAGTAGGCTGCAAATCTAGCCAACACGGCTCACTAAGCCATATATCCTGCATAGGGCTGTAATCCTCTCAGGAAAAGGCAGCTATGATGAAAGATTTTGCCAACTCTCCAAGCCATGCTACCAGAGGAGATTATGTCTACCCCCAAAATGGGGGATTCCCCTAATTTAGGTATGCATAGTATGTATTGCTTTCAGTGGCTACTACTCTAGTCTAAGCAATGTCATGTCATCTAAACACCTTTGTATAAGGCTCCTACCTGGTGTCCCTGCTCCCATACCTACTTTTATGTAGTCTATTCATAGAAGAATTATTCTTTTTAAGATAAAAAATTATCACATCTTGGGCTGGGGTTGTGGCTCAAGTGGTAGAGTGCTCACCTAGCATTCATGAGGCACTGGGTTTGATCCTCAGTACCACATAAAAGTTAAAATAAAGATATTGTGTGTCCGCCTAAAAACTAAAAAAAAAAAATTTTTTTAAATTACCACATCTTGTTTTCTCTCTTAAATGCCCCCAGACTTCCTATCTCAAATCTCACTCAGAATAAAAGTCAGAGTCTTCATCAAGGTCTTGAGGACACTACTTGATCTGGCCACCAGCTATCTCTCTATTTCCAACTTCCCTTTTATGCACCCATTAAGCTCTAATCACACCATTGGTACCAATTTTTCTTTGAACAACCAAGCACCTCTCATTTCAACGCCTTTCTGTACATTTCGCCTTTTGCCTAAAAGCTCCTCCCCTAGTAACTTACATGGTTTCCTCCCTCACTGCATTCAAGTTTCTGATTGAATGTTTTCATATCAAAGAGGCCCACTCTGACAACCTTATACAAAATAGCCACTCCATCACTCTCAATAAATATTTACTAAATAAGTAGATGAATGAATGCAAGTGACTAGAAAATAAAATCCTTGGTAGCATTTATTCTCGTCTATTTTGTTTCTCATATATTCCAGCTTCTATGATAGTGCTTTACATGCAATGAACACTGAACAAACATTTGAAGAACTAGCAAATGACCACTGAAGTGAAACATAAAGGAAGTGGAATCAACACACTTTTAACATTTCAAGTCTGGGTTACTGAGTGCTGGTCTCACTGTCAAAAACACAAAAGCCTAAAAGAGATTGATTTAGGAAAAAGATGGTAAACTTTGAGAATTTGAAGCGAAAATGGTAGGTACATCCATGTAGAAACACAGAGTCAAACACGAAGAAGTAAAACGCTCAGGACAGAGCTGGGAAAAGTACATGTTACATTCTTTCATGTAGAGTTAAAAGGCATTAGAACAAATTAGACCTCCAAGAGAGAATAAAAAGTAAAAACAGCAGACAAGGGGCAAAACTTGGAAATGCATAAATTTGGTTTATAAGCAGAAAAAGAGGATTCATTTAAAAAAAAAAAAAAACTGTGCGCAATGGTGCCCGCATTTAATCCCAGCAACTCAGGAGGCTGAGACAGGAGGATTGCAAGTTCAAAGCCAGCCTCAGCAACAGCAAGGCACTAAGCAACTCAGCAAGACCCTGTCTCTAAATAAAATACAAAATAGGGCTGGGGATGTGGCTCAGTGGTTGAGTGCCCCTGAGTTCAATCCCCAGTACCCCACCCCCCCAAAAAAGGGTAAGGGCTAGGGTCATACCTCAGTGGTAGAGCGCTTGCCTAGCATGTGTGAGGTACTGGGTTCGATTCTCAGCGTGGCACATAAATAACATAAAATAAAAGCCCATTGATAACTTAAAAAATGCTAAATAGAAATATTTACTTACTAAAAACTTGCTAAAAATCTACTTACATGTTTAGTACTGCGCTGAACCATTTTTAGTCAATAATATAAAACTGATAGAGAAAGTGAAAAGAACAAGAGCTGAGAAAAAAGAGTTTAAATGTGGAATTGGGCAATCTAGTAATCTGGAAGGCAGATTACAATAGTTAGCTAGAATCAAATGGAAGCCTAATGGATTGAGTAGTAAGAGGATATAGTCAGAAAATAAATACCATTCTTTTAAGATATTTTGACAGTAAAAGAAAGATAGTAAGAAATAAGAATATTTTAAGGATTAGCACAGTTGAGAAAAACTGTTTTAAGAAATCCGAATTATTTGTGCAGAGTCAAATTTATCAAATAACTCACTCAAGTTTCCAAATCCAGAAAGAGGCAAAACAGGAATTAGAACTTGAATCTCCAATACCATGAAAAAGAAGAGATCTTCTCTAGAGGGAATGGGAAGAAGAAAACAAAAAAGCACAAGGGTCTGAGAAAAAAGGGAAAAGAAAATATTATGAAATAGTAAAACAATATGAGCCACTGTGAGGTGAAAAAACAGAAATATTAAGGCCTAAATTCCTAAGAATATAATACACAAAGTTCTATTTCAGAGGGAAATATTTAAGTTACACACCTGAACTAACTCAGCGCCAAGAAGTCAAGAGATATTCTCTGTTTCTCACTGGTCATATTGCACTGAGGAAAAATTACCTGAGAGTACCTGGTGAGGAAAATGTTTGGGGGAGAAAGGAGTGCTGAGTGAAAGATCAAAAGGGACCAGAGGGAAAAAATTATGTAGGACTTATTGACTCTGTTCTGTTTCCCAGGAAAAAGACTGAAGACGTCAAAGCAATGGGCAGTATTGGGGTAGCAAGGCAAACATATCTGCAGGCCTAGGTTCTGTTGAAAACTAATGTGAAATTTACCTACCCAGCTTTAAGACCAGAGCTTTCTTTTCCTCTCCCTTCTGGCCTGTTCTAGTTCATAGCAAATTTGAACCACTTATTATTTCTGATATCTGTCTCCCCTTAAACAATGTTATTTTTTTTTTCATCCCTTTTGTATGGCACTGGCCTAAGGCTTTGTTTTCTTATCAAAAACTTCTCTAATAAAAAAAATCTGATAACTTTACCCTGCATCTGAGTATATAGGATGTGATTAAGAAGATGGACTTTGGAGTGAGATACACCTTGATTTCAAATCATTATTCCATTCATTCAGTAAATATTTACTGAATATCTACCATGTGCTCAACAACCATTGTTGTTGTTGTTCCTAAGGACATAGCTTCAAACAAAATAAAGTCTTTGCTCTCAATGAACTTATACTGATGAGGGGAGCAAAGGGTTATAATAAACAATAAGCTCTGCTATTTTTAGTAATCTGACCCTGAGCAAGTCACTTTAGTTCTGTATGTTTCAATTCCTAAACTATAAAATGGAAACAATGAAACTACCTCAAACTATGTATGAGAAATAAATAGAACATATCAAATAATTAGCATATAAATGTTAGCTCTCTGAACTTTCACCTCACTAGCAACAGTTCTAGAAACACAACACATACCATTGCATATGCTCTTTCCTTCACCTAAAATATTTTATATATCTTCCCTACCCTACTCCAGTCCTTTTAATCTCAGCTCAATTATTACTTCTTCAGGGAATATTTACCTATCTAGGTCAATCTGAATTACATTAGTTCAAAATTAAGATACAACTACTGTTTATTGAATTGTTTATAATTTATCTAAGACCCCCATCATCCTTTACCTGAATTAATGCAAAAGTCTCCTGCTATGGTCCAAGTGTTTATGTTCCCTCAAAATTCATTTGTTGAAATCCTCATCCCTAAGGTGATTGTCTTAGGAGGTGGAGACTTTGGGGAGCGATTACGTCATGGAGGCAATGCTGCCCTCTAACCTCATGTGAAGTTAGAGTGAGAAAATGGCTATCTATGAGGAAGAAAACAGTTACCAGACAAGGGATCTGCTAGTGTCTGGCTTTGGGACTACCAAGCTTCCAGAAGTGTTAGAAATACATTCCTATTGTTTACAAGCCACAGTCTATGGCATTTTGTTATAGTAGCCCAAGTAAACCAATATACCCCCCAACTAGCCTCCAAGATACAGTCTAAACACAGAAGGAAGCACAAACCTATTTAAATGGAAAGCAGATCATCTCTTACTTTTCTGCTGAGACCCCCAACTCCTTCTGGTTTTCCATCTTCTTCAGGGTAAAAGGCAAAATCCTTACAATGGCTTAAGTCATGCACGTCCTCAACATTCACATCATGTGCTACATTGGCCTCCTTACTGCTATTTCTCATCTCATACTCATAAATTTATGCCTCTACTTCAGGACACTGGTTCCCTCTTCCTAAAATGGTCTTCCTATAGATTCTGCATGAATTTTTCCATCACTTCTTTCTGGTCTCGACTTATCACCTTATCTATGAATCTTTATTTTTTTTTAATTTTTTTATTATTTATTTACTTATTCATCATGCACAAGTATAGTATCTTTTTACATACAACTGCTTGTATACAAAGTATATAAGTACCATTCAGATCTTCAATCATGCATTTAGGATAATGATATCCATCTCATTCAACCACCAATTTTTTTCCAACCCCCCCCTTACTCCCTCCCTCCCCTCCCTTTCCGTTGACCATTCTAGTGTTCCTCTGATCCTATGTACCCCCTTCCAACAACTCTGTGAACCAGCCTCCTTATATCAGAGAAAACATTCGGTACTTGGATTTTTGAGATTGACTAATTTCACTTAGCATTATATTCTCCAACTTCATCCATTTACCTGCAAATGCCATTATTTTATTCTCTCTTATTGCTGAGTAAAATTCCATTTTGTATATATACCATATTTTCTTTATCCACTCATCTACTGAGGGGCATCTAGGTTGGTTCCATAACCTAGCTATTGTGAATTGTGCTGCTATAAACATTGAAGTGGCTGTGTCACTGTAATATGCTGTTTTTAAGTCTTTTGGGAATAGACCCAGGAGTGGGATGGCTGGGTCATAGGGTGGTTCCATTCCCATTTTCCCAAGAAATCTCCATACTGCTTTCCATAGCGGTTGCACCATTTTGCAGTCCCACCAGCAATGTATGAGTGTGCCTTTTTCCCCACATCCTCTCCAACATTTATTGTTGTTTGTGTTCTTGATAGCTGCCATTCTGACTGGAGTGAAATGAAATCTTAGAGTAGTTTTGATTTGCATTTCTCTAATTGCCAGTGACGTTGAGCATTTTTTCATGTATTTGTTGATTAATCGTGTATCTTCTTCTGAGAAGTGTCTTTTCAATTCCTTAGCCCATTTATTGATTGGGTTATTTGCTTTTTTGGTGTTAAGTTTTTATTTTATGCAATAGAAGAGCAAACTCCCCACCAGTGATCTTTACCTCTTTTATCCTGCTTGATGTTGCTTTATAGCACTCATCATCTTTAGATAGACTATAATTTACTTGCTTATTTGATGGTTTTCAATGTCTCCCTTACCACTGCCTTAAGAATATAAACTTGGGCTAGAGTTGTGGCTCAGTGGTAGAGTGCTTGCCTCACATGTGTGAGGCACTGGGTTTAATTTTCAGCACCACATACAAATAAATGAATAAAATAGAGCTCCATCAACAACTAAAAAATATATTAAAAAGAAAATAATATCAACTTAATAAGACCAGGGATTTTGTTTTATTCACTGCTATATCTACATTGTCTCACATAGTACATGGCACATAGCAGACTCTATATCTAAGGTGATAAATTCCATAAAACAAGCCTAACAAATTTCTGAAATAAACAATTTTTACAGATGGAAAAAATTTTTAAGATGTGTTTATTTGGGAAATTATATTATTTTCCTAGTGATACTGCAACAAATTACCACTATCAAATCAGCTTAAAGCAATATCCATGGGTGACAAAAAAATTTTGAGTTCTAGTCATCTCATAATAGCTCAAGTAAAATCCCAATGTCCTTTGATAATCTCCGTTCAAACTATAGTTAAGAAGATAGAAGTTTTAAAAATCAAATATTCACATTTACAAACCAGACAAGGAAAAGAAAACATAAGAGGAAAACAGAAAAAGATATTAAAAAAAAAAAAAAAAAGAATGTGCCCTTTTAACAACTGTGAAGCATATTAACATTAATTGTTATTAGTGGCTTAAATTTACTAAATCTTCTACTGTTTTAATTGTCTTATTTTAGCTCAGATTTTATGTGAAGTATTCATCATAGACAACTTTCCCCATTTCTTGCATTCTATTGAATTACAAAGGCATTGTCATTGTTATGGTTTGGATATGAGGCATCCCCCAAAAGCTCATGTGTAAGACAATGCAAGAAACTTCAGAGGTGAAGTGATTGGGTTATGAGAACCTCATCCTAATAAGTGTATTAATCCACTGATAAGAATTAACTGGATGGTAACTACAGGCAGGCAGGATGTGGATGAAGGAGATAGGTCACTGGAGTTCTGCTTTGGGGGTATATATTTTTGTCCCTGGTGAGCGAAACACTCTCTTTCTGATTGCCAGGTCCTGAGCTGCTTCCACCATGGTGTTCTACCTCATCTTGGGCTCACAGTAACAGAGTCAGTAATCTATGGACTGAGACCTCTGAAACTGAATGTCAAATAAACTTTTCCTCCTCTAAAATTGTTCTCATCAGGTCTTTTGGTCACAGCAGTGAAAAAGATGATGAAAAGTCATCATTTTGACATTTTTATTATTAAAAACACTAAAGGTCTCATCCAATTAGATATAACCAAACATTTTGCATATTCTGCTAGTCACTAAGTTCTCCATAGCAAATAAGGTGTGCAACAAGAAAGAAAAGGGAAAGTAAAATGATATTTTATTTACAAACTAGGAAATGTTGCTGATCGGTAATTTTCCCACCAAAATCTCCCTGACAAACCAATCACCACCATGTCTTGATACTTTCTCCACATTTAGCTGGCATTAGTTTCATATTTTCAGGTCACTTCCCATCCATCCACTACTACCAACTCAAAAAATAGTTAACTTGATGGATAGAGATGAATAGCAATTTTTAATTAGCATTATTTCATTTCTAACAAATATCTGGGCCCCATCCAGTGACATAGGAATAATGAAAAGACAGCACCACTTTAAAAGTACTCTACAAGAGTTCAAAAATCCAATTCTTAATTCAAAACACATGCCAAGTTATAGTCAAAAGTAGAGTTATGGAATTGCTTCAAAGTCAAAGGATTGAAAAGCAATTTATGAATGATATTGAAATAATCTACAAATCAGCTGTTCATATGCTATTACTCTTAAGAGGTATTTTTGTTTTGTTTTACTTCTTGGTGTTGGGTATTGAACCCAGGAACTTTGTGCATGTGCATTCTACTACTGACCTACACTCTTTAGAGTTTTAAATTTAAAACAAATTACATTAAAAGGTTATTTTTAATATCAAAATTATTTTAGATGTATTCAGTGATACATACTGCCTTAATCAAAAATCTAGTTTTACATTTGCCTTACTTTTAAGATTTTAAATTTTTCTCAATTATTTATGTAGGGCAATGAGTCTCAATCTTTGTGGTGACTAGAATTATCTGAGGAATTTGTTTAAATCACTAGGCATCTAGAGATTTCAATTCAACACATTAGGGAGGAGCATCAAATGCCTCCATACAGTTAGTTAACATAACACAGTTGGTGATGCTTAAATCATAGTTGGAGAAATGCTCATCCAGAAAGCCTCAGTAGTAAATGTTTTCTAACAACTCTTCAGAAAGTTAGACTAATCACAACTTTTAGACTAGTAATATTAATTTCACCTGAAATGACTAAGAGAGGTGATATTTTTTTACCCTCTTCACCCTGAAAACATTAACAATAGCAATAGCAGGCTTTTCATCAACACAGCCATTCATTATTTTTTTCATTTTCTTCACTCTTCTTCCCCTTTTTTCCCATTCTTCTTCCCTTTTCAAGCAAAAGTCTTCAAGTGAACACTGATTATACCAATTTAATATAAAATATAACATTCAATATCAAATATAATTGTGAATGTATGATATATGCACAGATGAACTTCAGAACTTGTGGTCTATAAAAAGACCTTTTAGGGGCTGGGTTGTGGCCCAGTGGTAGAGTGCTCACCTAGCATGCGTGAGGCACTGGGTTTGATCCTCAGCATCACATAAAAATAAAATAAAGGTATTGTGTTCACCTGCAACTAAAAAATATATACTTTTTTAAAAAAAGACTTTATAGAGCCAGCTAAGACTTTATAGTGTTCACCAGATTTGGAATATAACCTATAAAAATGCAATCAACTTTAAGCTACAACCACTGGATCATCCTTTTGCCCCTTTTAGTTATATTTGGGTCACTTATATATTAGTCCTATAAATATCAGCTATCTGATTTAATTATTTTGTGCTTATTTTCCTGTTTTTGGTTTGTTTGTTTTGTTTTGTTTTGTTTTGTTTCTTGCTATGTGCTATTTAATCCATCTCATAACCTCAAAAGACCTAAGAAGATCACTTTGTTTAATAAAGTTAATAAGTTCATGATATCTATTCCCTATTTGGAGTGAGCCATCAAATAATTGAGCAATATGAGCGGGATAGAAGAACGTTGAACTTGTGTAACAGTAATAGACCATTGTGAAAAGGATAAAGTACAATTTATAAGCCAATGTCACTTTCCTTTAGCTGTGATTAATGTTCGATAGCAAACTAAAATTTAACAGCTCCCAATCATATACAGGATAGTTCAAACTCCTTAATATGACACAAGGTTCTTCAGGATTTTAAACGTGTGTTCTCCTAACCTTTGGGTTTATCACTTTCTCAAAAAAAAAAAAGTAATAATGGTTTCATAATGTGTTTAGTGATTCCCACTTGCCAGGTATTATTGCCAGGCAATTTGTATAGTAACATTATAATGTTATTAGCTACTTTTAATAAATAATAAATATTATTAGCTACTGTTTTTTTTGGTACCCGGGATGAAACTCAGGGACACATGACCACTGAGCCATATCCCCAGCCCTGTTTTGTATTTTATTTAGAGACAGGATCTCACTGAGTTGCTTAGCCTCGTTTTTTGCTGAAGCTGGCTTTGAACTCCCAACCCTCCTGTCTCAGCCTCCGGAGTCGCTGGGATTATAGGCTTGCGCCACCACGCCCAGCATTAGCTACATTTTAAAGGAGGAAAACATTCAGCATTTTACCTACAATCTCAAAGTAGTGTGAAATGAAGTCATGACTTGAACTCCAGGGCTGGCGATATAGCTCAGTAGTACAGCACTTGACTAGCATGTACAAAGCCCTGGGTTCTGTTCCTAACACTACAAAAGAATTTTTTTAAGATTCAAATTCCGATCTGGCTGACCCAAAGTGCATATTCTTATTCATTATATTTTGTACATCTTCTTCAATCCCTCATTCCAACCATAATGAATTAAACCATGTATTTACATATGCCATACTTTTCAGTATCTTCATATTTTGCTCATGTTTTTCCCTCAAGACTGATTCAACTTTCAAAAATAGTTACTAAAGTGCTTATTATATTCCTGGCATTATTCTAGGCACATGAGACTACTGAGCTTTATAGGAGCTTTATAGGACTTACTTTCTTTAAAAGCCTATTATTTTATCAATACCTGACTCAAAGTCACTGCTTTTATGAAAATTTCATTTATATCTCTTCTTTTATGCAGTATATTACATTGTACTGTAATTATTTATGTATTTATCTCACCCTCTAGACCATTAAACTCTTTGACATAAAGAACCCTTTCTAAGTGAGATTTGAATCCCCACTCCTCAGGAGAATACCTTGTTCACAAGCAAGTGCTCAATAAACATGTTGTAAGCAAGAGAAAACTATATTAAATATTTGTCTGATATGCCATATCTATAATCCACATAAATTAGACATTAAAAATACTTATGAGAAAAATAACACAATTTATAAAATCAGTCTCAGAAAAATTGATAATCATAAATATTTGAGGAAATATTTACATTTTACCTGGGTACTTTTAAGTGTGCAGGTTTATAATACATGTTATATTAAATATTAGATTGTAGCAATCTAACTTATGTATTTAAGCAATTGTCAAAATATAAAACTATTATGCAGCTTTACAGTCCAATATATAAGATAAATCACATCATTCACCACAGTTGAAACTTAATATTATTATTGAAAGCTCAACTGCTCTTGCATTAGCAAAGAAAATAACTACTGATTAAAAATGAAGAATTATAAATGCCAGTAATTGTACTAGGTGTAAATAATTTGCATGTATTTATTTACTTCTATTAAATCACATTATTTTAAATGTTATCAAATTTGATTTCTTATGAAGAGGGTTATGGTTTTAAGAACTAAAAGGTTAGCATTAGAACATACTTTGAACTTATTTTTAATGGCTTGCTTATATATATTTTGCAAATTCCAAATTACCATTAAATTGTTTTCACATAAAGACATACATATAAAATACCAATTCACAAGCTAACAATTCACAAAGCATGAAATCTATAGGAACATTTCCTTATAAGAATGTGAATTATGTAATAATATAACCCATTAGTTGTAGAATCATAGAATTTGAGATCTAGAAGGGACAATGGCTGCTATCAAATCACCAAACTCTAGGAAGAAGCAATAAAGTTTTCAAAGGGATAATGGCCCTGCCAACACCGTAAGTTTTGGACTTTTAATCTCCAGAGTGTTAGACAATAAATTTCTGTTGTTTTATGGTACTTTGTTACAGACTTAGGAAACTAATACATCTACCCAAAGTCTTTAAGCAAAAGTATTTCAAGAAACAAAAGGGATGGGAGTGTATCTCAATTGGTATAGTGCTTGCCTAAGGAGGCCCTGGATTTGAAGCCTACCACCATACACACACACACACACACACACACACACACAGAGAGAGAAAACAGTTTTTCTTCTCCTTTTTCTGTCTCTTCTTTTGACTTTCTTCCTCCAATCTCTCTTTCCTGTTTGCTTCTCATCTGTTTATGAACATGATTATGTTCTCCCTATCCTAAACAAAAACAATCTTCTCTCAGTGGTCTCCATTATGAAACTGCACTGGTCACTGGTCACTTGCTTCTTCAGCTACCAGTATTTTGAAAGTATTCTATGCCTCTGTCACTATTTCCCTATGTCATCTTCATACCACAGTTCTTATCCTCTAGCTTTTGGCTTTGGCAACAAGCTCCTGTTGACAAATCCTCATTCTTTGAAAATTCTCATATTTTAACATTTGATATTGCAGTATGTAGTCAACAACCATTATTGTTGGTTATTCCCTTCTTGTTGAAATTCTCTCCTCTTTTTATTTCTTTTTTTATTATTTTTTATTCTAAGATGATATAAATGACAGCAGAATGCATTGCATTTCATATTACACATATAGAGCACTTTTTTTACAAATCTCTGGTTGTATGCAAAGTATATTCACACCATTCGTGACTTCATACATGCACTTAGGGTAATGATATCCATCTCATTCTACCATCTTTTTTTTCTCCTCTTTTTATTTCTATGACATTAAAACCTTTTCTATTTATTTTTCCTCAAGTATTTCTCTAGTGTTCTTTCATTGCTTCTGTCATAACCCTTTACCATTCCCTAAAGTTTTAATCTTAGGGTGTTCTCTTTCTCTCTCTTTCTGTCTCTCTCTCTCTCACCCAAATCTTTTTATAAGGAAGCATCAACTTATTACCTGGGTTGGTTTTGTTTTGTTTTTGTTTTTGCATTAATGGGAATCAAACACAGGTTCTATGGATGTTAGGCAAGCACTCTACCACTGAGCTACTTCTCCAGCCCTAATTAGATGGTTTTAACTATCACTCCTTTGCAGATAACTCCCAAATCTGAATCTCTACTCAATCACACTTTTACACAGTGTACTTTCATGATTAAGAACAGAGCAGGGGCTAAGGTTGTGGCTCAGTGGTAGAACACTTGCCTAGCATGTGTGAGGCTCTGGGTTTGATCCTCAGCATCACATATAAATAAATAAATAAATAAATATCAATTGACAACAAAAAAAAATCAAAACAAAGAACATAGCAAAAGGCAGATTTAATTTTAAGCCCCAACTTTGTCACCTACTACCTCTGCGACTTCAGGTAAGGGCTAATTTGGATCTTAACTATCCCCAAAGGTCTACATGTTAAATGTTTAATCCCCATCTTGGAAGATAGTAGAAATTTAAAGAGATGGGGCCTAGTAAGAGGTCTTGCAGTCACTGGCGGCATACTCTCAAAAGGGATTGTGGGACACCTTCCTGTCTTTCACATCTCAGATATTAGGTGAAGAACTTTTTGCACCACCATGTGCTTCTCTTCTTGATGTGCTGCCTCGCCACACACCCCAAAACAATGGGACCAACCAGCCATGGATTCAAAGCCACAAACCAAAATAAATCCTTTTTCTTTGTTAGTTGATATATTTTAGGTATTTGTGCAGTTATGGAAAGCTGATTCACACAGCAAGGCATTTATTTCTCTAAATTTCAGTTTCCTTATTTGTAAAATGGGGTTACTAATAATAACAACTATTTCACTGGGTTGTTGGAAATATTAAATGAGAAAATGCATTCTGAGCAGTGAATAATTCTGTGTCCCTTTCAAAAGAAGTCATCAGTAAATGTCACTTTGCTGTTAAGTGTCTGACATCTCCACATAATGGTCCAACTGGCATCTTAAATTCAGTATGTGTGAAATCATCCCACTTTGCTCTGTACCCAAACTATGATTAAATCAGAATCCTAATCTTCCCCATGAACCAAGAATACAACCTATTCAAGGCTGTGGGTTCACTTAAGAATATAAGGGCCTTAAAAAATTCTCGCCTAAACTATTTCAAAATATAAAATAAAATTAATCTTTTTCTACCCAGTTAGTATATATTTGCCCATATCACCACACCCACCTCCACTAGATTGTAAGCTCCATGGCAGCAGAGACATTTTATATACCTTGTAGTACCTAAAAGAGAATTTCATGTAAGTATTGGAAGAATATCTGTTTATATGAATTAAGATTATAATTTTATAAGTACCTAAATTCACAAGCTAGGTTTAAAGACCAAGTAGTCTAGTCTATCACCACAACAATCCCCATCATCATCATCATAATTAAGAAAAATCAAGAAATGTTGATTGAAATTAAGAACCCACCAGCACTCTCCCACAAATACAATAATAGAAACTATCATTGGGTAAAGGCTTACTGTGTGCCAGGCATTGTTCTCAACATTTAGTATATTAAAATATTCAGCTCTACACCTGCAAACTGTATAACTGTATAATTTGGGCAAATTATTTAACCTGATAACTACTTAGAAGAGTTGTTTATAGTTTCACATGGAACAATTCACATAAAGTGATTAGTACTGTGCCTGGCATACAGTATATGTTCAATATATGTTAGTTGTTATTATTCTTGTAAAAATATAAGTGTGCGTATAAGTGTGGGAAAACCCTTGTTCTTAACTCCAGTCATTGGTAAAAACAAAACTAAATGAGCTTGCAAAATTAATGATGTTGATTTATGAAACAAACATATTGGTGTAAAGAAAGGTATCAATGAGTTTAACAAGAAGAGATAAATCGAGTATAGGTGTTTTGGCAATATGTATATGTTTGTGTGTGAGTTTGTGTATATATATACATACATTATACATATACATATAAATGCAAAATGAATAACAAACTATAATTTAACTATTTGTAAATAAAATATATCAGGAAAAGAGAATATAGAAACAAGTTTAACATATTTTTATACATTAATTTGAAATAATAAGAGACTTTTGGAAATAAACATGACCAAAAGCTAAGCCTAACATTTTTAAAGAAAAAATTTCAAAATTGGGGGATATTTACCTCTTTTCATTTATTTTGCTGGAAACACTGATTGCAGCATCCTGAGATGGAAGCATATAAAAATGTTTGCAGTTTCTTTCCTAGAAAGAGAATGGAACTAGGTATATGCAGAATTGCACATATAAGCAGCTTTTTTGTAACCTTTTTTGTAACCTCAACAATTTTTATGGATCCTTTACTTTGAAGAATATTAGGTATAGAGAAAATCCTCAATTCTTTCTTAGAACCATATAAATGATTATATCAGACTGTAGAAAAGATCTGGTCTCCTAGGACCAGGATCTGGTCTAGCTTTTGTCTCAGCTCTTCAATGCTAATCCTTCAATAATTTTAGTGAAAAGGAGAAGAAGAAAAAGAAGGGTCAAATGGGTAGCAGATTTTCCTTCCTTTCCTGGGAAACAGAAAAGTCCATGATCAGGATATCTTGAGCAAATTGTATAATCCATGGGTCTAGAAAGGGATATACTTGCTTCCTCTTTATTTGCAATACTTTCTTCCATCTACTGCCTTACAAATACACAGAAATAATCATAGAATAACCTTGCCCTGACAAGAAGAGTATAGAGGGGGAGAAAACCCATTGTTATATTCCCCCAGTTTCTAGCCAAAAGATATCCACTTTTTCCATCAGTCTAGAAAGGAAAACAGTTGAATCTAAATCTCCCCCATAGATTGATGAGGAGAACAAAATTAAATATCTAGCAGCTGAATGATCAGCAGAGGAAATATGAATAACAATATTACTGCTATTTATCAGAATAATTATGTTACTTTTTTCATTTCTCCTATTTAAGTTAAAATTTAAAGGGAATATAATATCAAGATACAAAAACAGAGAACCTTGATTACATCCACTCCAAACACAATTCTACTTCTTTTATTTAAGTTTAATTGTGTTTCTATCTTCTATTTTAAGTAAGATCTCATGCATTCATTTTTCTTGTTAATTATAACAATAAATGGCTGATGTCTAATGGCATCTATCAGATGTTCACTAAAACAAAGGAATTGTATCAGGGCTGGCATACGTGATTGACTTGATTAGAGAAATGTATATAATAGCCAGTTTTACAATAAAGATCACAGATAAGCAAATTCTTTTTTTAATTCCTCTAAAGAATACTACATAGACCAACCAATAGATCTGAATGAATACATGGTCACACATGGCCAACAGTACCTAAAATGACTTTAATCCTTTATCTCCTAAGTTTAACTACTTCTTTTGTTGCAGAGTTCATCTTGAGAGTTCTATTCCATAAATTTTATTTACAAACTGTTTATGGTATCATTCCCTATGTAAAAAAAATTAGATTTTCACAACTGGAAGTTTTAGCAGGACAGCAGAGTTTATAGTAGTCTTTTCACAGCAAGACTGTCCCAATAATTCCTACACTATGTAATTTCAGTTAAAGCTGCTAACCAAAGACTATAATTAAGTTTAACATTCAAGACCTCGCTACACCTCTTTATAAAGTGTAAACACAATTTGGCATACAACTGGTATTTCTGAAGTGTCTGAATTCTCCTTCATTCACACAGCTGAACTATTCACTGCACACTTTAAGTTCTACACATAGACACCAAGCATGAAGGAAATGAGAAACATTATGCTAACATGACTATAGTATTGATGAATAAAAAAACATAACCCCAAGGCTAAGCTGCCAAATAAGTAGTGAATTAATTTCTGTAAAGTACTCCAATATTACAAAGGTGTGTTGAAAGGTGTCTGCTCATGTTTCAAATTAAACGCACTGCTGGTCAGCATTAGCACCTCAGCTTTGAACACCAGCCATTTGCCTATAACACTTCAGGGGCTAGGAAAAACGGATTTGCCGTTCACACTGGAATAATTAGAACATGTCAGGAAGAATTAATTTCCTCATTTTTCAAAAGGATACACAGAAATTACCATGTTATTATATGACAGGGTCCCTTGGAGAATTATATTAAATTTAATTTCTAGCGCAGCCCACACAACAAATTAAAGTCATAAATAAGATGGAAAGAAGCGGGACGCAGAGCATATGTTTATGGCAATGAGTGAAGCCAAGGGACCAGAAACAACTATCTTCATTTCATTTTATTTAAATCAGCCAGACACTGTGTATCTGAATGACAGCACTTGTTAATGGTGCTGAGATTATAGGCTCCTTAATTTTAGAAAACAGAAGCAGTCAGTCAGTGTCTAAAATAGTACATTTCCTACAATGCAAAAATTAGTATAAATTTACTTCCCTTTCAAGTCCATTTCTTTTTGCCCTGCAGCAAGTTTAACAAAGATAAACTTATTTATAATAATACTGTTTCTCTATTTGTCTTCTCTTTGGACAATTTTCTTGGGTCAAAAAAAAAAAAAAAATGAAAGAGGTAAAACAGAAGATTTACCAGGACAAGCAAAAATTTCAAACACTTTCCACCCAGAATATAAGTTTCCTGCTCCACCCTGTAAATATACATCGACCCATTTGGAGCTGAGAGGCAATTTTCTCCAAACAAAATTTTGTTTCTCATAGTAAAAGAAAAAATTTTTCATATTATGCATAAAAATGAAATGAAACTGCAAAGGATGTTGTTCAACCACCCTAAAAGCATTGTACTTTTTACCAATTCATTAAGACAAATATGTGTATGGAACAAAAGAGTCTAGAGCCCACTATTAGAGCCACCACTCATGTCTAAAAACCCTTCTATTGCCCTCTATAACTACTTAAAAATCTCTTCTCTCCTCAGAATCACCTCCTTCCCTTCCTCCTGAGGCAGGCATAGGCACTCAAGGAAGTAGTCTCACTTAGACCACCACATCCACTTTGAGATCAACCCAAACCCAGCATGAAAAGATTAATAAAATTTTAATAAATGTATTGTATTATAAGGTATGATATTTCTCCTTTTACATATCTATACTTTGTTTTGTTATTTAGGTTATGGGTGAAATAACAAGGCTAGAAACAACTTTATGAAACACTCTTAATTATTTTTCCTACATAATTTTTTAAAAATGATTCAAGGTGTCCTATAGATATTAATGCTCTTGCATTGAGAAATCTGTGTCCTCTCCAACATTTAAACCTGGTGTTTTAGGCCTACCAATAACTCAAATATTTCAATTAGCAATTATAAAAATAACTTATGTTGTGTTATTATCCATTCACAGTTTCTTGTTCTTTTTTCTTACACTGGGGATTGAACTCAGCTGTACCCTACCACTAAGATACAACCCCAATCCTCTTTATTTTTTATTTTGAGATAGGGTCTAAGCTGTTTAGTCTTGCCTCAAATTTGCCATCCTCCTGCCACAACCTTCTGAGTAGCTGAGATTATAGGTGTGCACCACCATGCCCAGCCTCATTTTTCTAAGGATGCATAATTACATTGTCTTTTAACATAAAATATGCTCAATGTAAAAAAAAAATGCAAAAAACAATTGCAAAAAAAAATTAAAGGGGTAGAGGTTTTTTTTAAATCATAAAATGATGGAAAGTTACCAAAGTAAAAGCAATGAAAAAACTGCCACAAAACAAAATCATTAAGTGTAGCAAAATTTTCCACTTTTAGCATAAGTTAATCTCCACATATTCACATGAAATTCTAAATCATAAATGTTCAGGTTACTCAGCTCTAGAAACATGCTGGCATTTTATCATGCCAAAAACTGAAGACATTTTTTTTTCTTTTGGTACTGGGAATTGAACTCAGTGGCACTTGACCACTGAGCCACATCCCCACTCTATTTTGCTTTTTATTTAGAGACAGGGTCTCACTGAGTTGCTTAGCCTCGTCATTGCTGAGGCTGGCTTTGAACTTGCGATCCTCCTGCCTCAGCCTCCAAGTGCTGCATGCACAACTTTGCCAGGCCTGAAGACATTCTTAAAGTGAAAAAGGAGTTTATACACTTTAAGAAATGACTGTCGTGAAACTGAGCACTCCCTTGGGTGCAACAAACTTTAAGTAATTTGTGAATCAATTAACTGGCGACTCTCTTCATAACACAGATTTCACACTCCCAGGTCACTGCATTATCAGCCTGATACGAATCATAACATTTTGGAGAAAAGTTCATAATTGAAATCATTAATTAATTTAACGGGACTTTTAGTTATGCATTACATTAAACAGCTGTAAGGGAGTAGAGATTAATTAGTTGTTTCTCTGACAATTTTCACTGCTGCTATTACTTGGTGAAAACTTTTTGACTTGGAAAGTACATCATGCTCTCTGTAATCTGGTAGTGACCTATCCAAGTATTTCAAGTTGAAGGAACCATATTTCACTAAAAGAAGGTTTGGAGCTTCTAAAGTGTTTCTCTGGGAGAAAACAAAATTATAACCAACAAATATTGCAAAACTTGACTTTCTCCTTGTGTAAAAATGAAACCTACATTTGGAATAAAGTTTTAAAGTATATATCATAAGTACCTCAGAGAAACAAAGAAACCAAAGTGACTGCCAGTTGACACTTTCCTGAAGCTATGGAGATCATATGCATTTATATATTTTGCATATTTATATTATCCCCTCTAATAAAAAGAAATAAATAGAAATAAGATTGCTAATCATAAGTATTTATTTTATACTCTAGTGCTGTTAATTCTTAGAATTTAGGACATTTTGACATCTACAAGTTATCTAACAAATTAATTCACTAGCAAAGTTCAAAATCAACTCAAAAAGGACTACTTTAAGGAAAAGTAATTAGCAACTTTTTCAGTACATCATTCCAAAGTTCTTTCATATCATAGTATAATCTGCACAACTTTGTTTTAATAGTTTAATATCTCATCTGCTCCAGTAGAGGCACTAAATAGCATATATTGTGGAGAATTAATAACAGAGGTAATTCCCAAGAAAAATATACATTTTAAGCAAATTAATTAGTTGAAATTAAACATTTTCCAGGTTCATATCAGAAAACAGTCAACTGCACTACCAAAATCTCAATTATATTTTTTCAGCCTAATCTTTCTCCCCCATTCCCTCTGTCCCACATATTAAACTTCTTACATTCATATTAAACTTCTCACAATTCCCAAAACATACCAGGCCCACTTAATGTCTAGGTGTTTTTAAAATATCCTTGACTTAGACTACTCTATCTCCATATCCCCTCCAGGTATATATCTACTACTCATATAAGAAGCAGCTCAAAGTTTAACCTACTCAGCGAAGCCTTCACCCAACGCTTCCTGGCAAATTTCAAATTTCTGTTTTTCACTTCATTCATATTTGATTCTAAAAGTAATATGCTATTGTAATTTCTCTCTTTGTCTGTCTCTGTATTAGATATATAAGCAACTTAAACCTGGATTTAGTGTGCTTTTAACTTTTAAATCTCAAACATGTCTATCTGGAACATAAGAAGCCCTCAATGGATGTCTGTTGGTTACAAAAAAAAAAAAAAAAAGAATAAATGAATGAGCATGTACATATTTATTTCCATACTTTATCTCAATAATATTTATTTAGAACTTGTTATAAATCAACCATACTTCTGGCTGTCTGAAAAAATCTCTACAAACATTTTCAGTTAAAAATAATGGTGGGTGTGGTGGTATGCACCTGCAGTTGCAGCAACTTGGGAGGATGGAGGATTACTTGAGCCCAGAAAGTTAGAGGCCAACCTGGGAAACTTAGTGAGAACACATATTAAAAAAAAAAAAAAAAAAAAAACACTTCCTGTACACTGGCCTTATCTATTTTTTTCTATTAGCTAGTAAAATTAGAGTGGGACAGCAAGAAGAAACCATGAAAAATATGTTACTTAAGGATATTTTTACAAAGTCCCTTTACCATAAAAAGCTCCATTTCCAAGGAAATCAAATTAAATGAACATGCTAATAATAATCTGTACTACCAAGACTCCCTTAACTACTAGAGCAGAAGAGTAAACTATTCTTTTTTTTCTGAGATAGCAAGTTATAAAATTATACTAATTATAGTACTATTTGCCTCTTTTAAAATAAATTTTATAGTTGTAGATAGACAACATGCCTTTAGTTTATTTGTTTATTTTCGTGTGGTACTAAGGATCAAACACAGTGTCTCACACATGCTAGGCAAGCGCTCTGGATCAGAAGTTCAAAGCCAGCCTCAACAACTTAGACAGGCCCTAAGCAACTCAGCAAGACCCTGTCTCTAAATAAAATATAAAAAAGGGCTGGGGATTAGTGGTTTAGCACTCCTGCGTTCAATCCCTGGTACCAAAGTGTGCAAAGTGTGTGTGTGTGTGTGTGTGTGTGTGTGTGTGTAAAAACAAGGAAACACCAGAGTAACATTTGATCTATTACTTTAGACTCAATAAATCATTAAAACTATAACTTATAGGTCTACCAACTATACACATCCTTTCCCAACTAATAATAACTACTGGTTTTCATCTCCCATCTTAAATATACATTTGTTTTATTTCTTGTTCTGCAACTCACTCAGCCTACAAACATACTTCAAATTTGCCCAACATGCTTGCAGTCATGTGTCTGTGGGTATTTACACATCCTTATTTATAAACCAAATCTGTCTACCCACAGAACTATTGGGAAGCTTCATCAACTTATTTCAATCATGTACCTTATTAATCATGTTCATACTACACTCTATCATCACTGAAAGTAGTTCTTCTCATCTTCCTCTAGCCTTCAAAGCAAGTTTTTTAATAGTACATTTAATCCAAGTTCATCCTATACCACCTTATCTGAGCACCCCTGAGGAGGCTGGTTTTAGAATTCTGACTCTGAGTTCAATGAGGTTTAGATCTAGTACACCTGATTGCTTTCAATTATTTTCTGAAGTAGTATCACATAGTGATTACATATTGAACAAGTCCATCTCTTAGTATAAAAGTGTGCTTACAAAGCATTACTTATAGTTAGTATGACAGAACTATCATATCAATGCTAATTTTAGTGTGGAATCTATTTTTTCTAATGGTCATAAAATAACCTCAGATACAAATCTTAAAATATAATGTAGAAGGCAACATTTCAACATTTTTCAGAAACAGTATAATATTTCTTTCTGAAACTGTGTGTTTGGGATAGGGGACAAAGAGAAAGATGCAATAAGGCAGAACAGATACTGTTTTTTCTAAATAATCCTTTTAAAAAGCAAACACAAGGTCCCTTTGCTCCTTCCTTAGAAGATTCAAGAATCATATTTTTACTGAGAGAACAATGATTATAATGGAGATTGTAAAAATTGCATGTAAGAATTCAAAATGAAAGAAGGAAGAGAGAAGATGACAAAGTTGGGGGGAAAGTGGTAGAGAGAGAGGAAGAGAAAGGAAAAGAACGAAGAAATAGAAAGGAAGGGAAAGAGAGAGGAGAGACAGAATCTGTCCACTATTAAACCTGGGAATGGTCCAGGGTTTGGGAGAGGAAAAAAAGAGGCTATAAAAGTCAACTTCACCTATTATTTTCTTTTTAAAATATTTTCCCTTGAAAAAGAGGAATTGGAAAAATGAGGTAAGTGAATTACTTTCACAAATACTTATTCTTATTTGATCTAATTAGTTTCATGGCTCCCATAGCCCTACACCTTGGTTAAGAATTTTGGTGGTCACATTTCCTCATAGTCAAAGTAATCCCAAACAATTTCTCCAATGTATTACACACATAAACAAGTTTTTCTTCAAAACCAGGAATGATGGTCATTTTTTCCTCTGTTCCTGTTCAACAAACATAGTTATTATGGAAAATTCCACTCTTCATTCATGTTTGAGTTCCACTGACTTGCTAAAATATCCTGGCCTATAAAATAAGATGTAATTCCATGTATATCTACTTCTTTTATCCATAAGAAGACAACTTATAAGATTTAGCTATGTAAGATTTATATATAGCAGTTAAGTTTTTCTATGCAGGACTCTTGAGATTTTCTTCTTCTTCTGTTCCTCCTTCTTTCTGACTTCCTTTTTCTTTGCTGAGAGAACATTATTTTATCAAGAAGTTTCATTTCGTATTATTAGGCAAAAATCATAATTACAAGTCTGTTTTCCTTTGCTTTGTGATACATACTCTTCAAAAAGCTCTTAATATTTTTAAAGCCAAACTTAAGAAACTATTAGGATTGAGAAATAGAGTATGAGCATGATCACTGATTAAAATAATTCTGAATTTGAATTTTGGCTCTATCATTTAATGTGCTACTCTTGGGAAAGCTGACATACCACTCTGAACCTTAATTCTAAAAATGGGTACAATAACAGTTTCTAAAAAGTGGTAAATTAACAGTTATTTCTTTTTTTATTTTTATAATTTTTAATATGTACAACTCATAGTGCATATATTTAGTATCTTTTTACATACAACTGTTTGTATACAAAGTATATTCGTACAATTCAGGTCTTCAATCATGCATTAAGGAAAATGGTATCCGTTGCATTAAGGAAAATGGTATCCGTCAGTTTTTTCTATATACCTATCTAATTTAGCACAACAACCTGGTATAATTAAACGCCTAATACATGGTGCTATTAACAAATTATGAGCTAATACTATAGTACTAGATTTATCTTCCTAATGATTTTATCAAAACATTTCATGTAATTAATGTCCTGTGGAGGAGTCTTAGTTCTTAGAAAACAATGGGAGGCCAAAGAAAATAAAGTTTAATTCTTAAAAAAAGTAAATTGCTTACTTTTTTTTTTTTTTTTTTTTTTGGTACCGTGGATTGAACTCAGGGGCACTTGACCACTGGGCCACATTCCCAGCCCTTTTTTGTATTTTATTAGAGACAGGGTCTCACTGAGTTGCTAAGTGCCTTGCCATTGCTGAGGCTGGCTTTGAACTCGCGATCCTCCTGCCTCAGCCTCCCAAGTGCTGGATTACAAGCATGCGCCACCGCACCCGGCCAAATTGCTTACTTTAAAAATTTTTCAAATTATTGGTTGAATCAATCATAAAAATCTACTTTCTGAACCAATTGGCATTTTCTATTTAAAAAGAAAAATGGAGGAGAAGTGAAGAAAGAGGAAGCAAGGAAAGAAAAAATATACAGTGCATATTAAGAATAAATGTTAATGAAAAATTTTTATTTCAGTTACATTACATACTAGGTCAGCATATAAATTTATTTTTTTTTTAAAAATAGTTCTAGTTGTAGATGTACACAATATCTTTAGTTTGTTTATTTATATGTGGTGCTAAGGATGGAACCCAATGCCTCACACACGCTAGGCAAGTGCTCTACCACTGAGGTACACTCCCAGCCTTCAATTTATTTTTTTAAATATTTTTTTAGTTCTTGATGGACTTTAATTTTTTATTTATTTATATGTGGTACTGAGAATCGAACCCAGGGCCTCACAACACATGCTAGGCAAGCACTCTGCAACTGAGCTATAACCCCTGGCCCTAAATTTATTTCTTATTCTGAGTCACAATCAAAAATGTTTGACAATGAATCAAAATGCATTCTGCTGTCATTAAAAAAATGTTTGAAACCTCCTGACTTAATAGGAACTAGAACATATGAATCTGTAAGCTTTCATGTTTCATCTGTAAGCTATCTAGTTTCCTTTGGAATGTATCTTCTTATTTTGAAGACTAAAAGAAGTAACCAACTATCAGAGTTTATCCAAAGACAAGAGAAAAAAACTAGATGGTTTCTGAACAACTTTCCTAGCTCTAGAATGAGGAAGCAAGTAATTATTTAAAATGAAGAAAAGTTAATACAATTACAAGAATTTAGAATGCCATTCTAAATTTATATTCAATAAATTCAGGTCCTTACAAATAAGACCAATGATTCTTCTCCTAAAAATCTAATGGATTTATGGAACTAAAGGACAGCAAGTGCCACCCAGCAACTTAGCTTTACTTGAATAAAGTTATATTCTCTCTTCTTTCCCAGTGCAGATAGAGTGTGTATGTGTGTGTGGGGGGGGGGGGATTAGGGAGATTGAGATAGTGTACAAGAGAGGTTCATATAAGTAGGTGTGTTCACTTCAGTCTTATTTCAGCTGACCCTGTATTGTGGTCAGCTCTCAGCCAAAGAGAACAGGGGCAAAAACAGAACCAATCAAGCTGCGTTAAGTAAACCAGTCACTGCACAGAAATCTATACAGTTCTTGTTCCCTGGCAGTACAGCTGGCAACAGCACAGCAGTAATTTAAGGGGTTTTCTATAGGGTGCTTTTATGTTTGATTTCACTGTTGGCTTCCTGCCACTGCAACCTATATAGTGGATGGCTCTGTTTGTATGTAACCCAACTATGTGCTTAGATGATGAAAAATCAGATTTTTCACTTGGTAGGCATGAAGTCAGCTGAGTTTTCAGTTTGCCAAATGTTCCTACTTTTTTTTTCCAAATGCTCCAAGTTAAGAAAAATACATGACTCGTATTTCCAAGCACTTTCTCCCTACACTTTTGAGCCCATTTATTTCCTTGAGAAACTAAATTCTTTCTATTTTACCCATAACTCATTAAATTATTTCTCCTAAACTGACAACTTAAATCTTTGTAATCTCTTAAATACCATTCCCCTCATTTTACTCCACTATTCTTTTTTTTCATATTTTCTCCCTTAGCAATAAAAAAAATGCAATTTGCCAGATTTGAAGTGAAAGGAGTGAATAGGATGCAAAATTGCTGAGGTTCAAATGATATTTTGCCAGTGACCAAATAACTTTTCTACTACCTAATTTCACTTTTAAATGGCTTTCTTCTGATACTCTTAAAGGGAATAATGTAGTTACCAGTAATGAACTATTCATCTTCATTTGGGTCACCATATAGTTAGGAATATTTAAATCTGAGTCAACTCCAGCTACTTCCATATGCATATTCCACTTTGTTTCATATAAAACTTAATACATAATGCATTCCAAAGCTGTTCTGGTATTAGAAATTTAAGTAATCCCACCAATGTTACCATTTAAAATCCAAGAGCCAAAGTTGTGGGGCAAGGGGGTGTGGGGGAGAGGGGGTGGTAAGTAAAATACATACAATGGAAATACCTGGAATGTACTATGAGACGAGGTGAATGAACAGAAGTATTGGGTTTTTCCACCATTGGCTCATCAGTGCATAGTTATAGAATGCCCCCTCTTCACTGTCAAAATACATGAACCTCCAATTGAATGCCCATTATATGTAAACAGACATCTGGTCCATACCAAGACCACCAGGATTACCCATTCCCTCCTACTTCAATCGGGATACCTTGTTAACTTTCCTTCCACAGCCAGGGACATCAGGAAACCCTCCTCACCTCTCAAAATACCATTTCAAAGTGTTTTTCATTTCCACTGCTCTGCACTGTTAGAGTGGAAGTAGAAAAAGTCAAGTCCCTCTACCAAAAATTTATCGGAAGAATGTTATTAAGTTAGATTTCAAATGAGACTGCATAACCACTTAACACAGTAATTAGCTACTATAGTACTATAAATAATATTATTCAGACATATTATGCAATAAATAGATTTTAAGAGTTGCCCAAGGCACCAAATCACCATCTATAACATAGTTTCTATGAGATGACCACTCCAAATGACACACTTTCAGAACTTTACCTATTAAGTTGGAAATTGCCTGAAAATACACTCCCAGAGGAAACTTTTTGTGATATTAAGAAATACTAAAACAAAACAAAAAGTTCTGGGTAGTTATTCGCCTTTAAGTAACCTTTCATAAAAAAGAGAAGTATGATTTTAAAAAGTAGCAAGAATTTAATGTGAAAATTATAAATTACTTCCTTTTTTAATATATGAAGTCTGAGATTTTCAAATATAGTACTTGGAAGTATTCATAAACAAGTGATTATTAGTGGCTATAGTAAATTGCCACTACTAATGGTGACAAGAGTAAAAACCATAGGCCAGTGTTATGCTTTGTAGATAATGTGGAAAATATTAACAGCTTCTAAAACTATTATCATTTTTTTTCTAAATATAAGCAATATAGGTAATTGAGATGCTGCCTTTAAAAAATACACATATCAGAGGTGGGGTTGTGGCTCAGTGGTAGAGCGCTTGCCTACCATCTGTGAGGAACTGGGTACAATTCTCAGCACTGCATATAAATAAATAAATAAATAAATAAATAAATAAAGGTTCATCAACAACTAAAAATACACAGATCGATGTTTCTAAGCTGAGGGAACTAGGAAAGTTAATGCAACTACAAGTCAATCAATTCTCATGAAAATTCCATAGAAATAACTAATGTACATTTAACCATTCATATCACCCGATGCCTTGCTTTCCTATATAAGCAAGGCTACATGAAAATTTTTTTTAAATGTCATCTGAGCATAGCTTTGTATATATATCATCAGAAATTCTCATAAAGCCTCTAAATCCATTGTATTATATGATGCTTACATGGTCATCTAACAAGAGCCAATTTCAAATGATTAACAAAAATCAGATTGCTATAGAAAAACAGTGTTCACAGACAAAGCTAGGATCCAGAGTGAAGATGGGTGGGTATAAATTATGAAGGACTTTTCAGTAAAAATTAAAACAAAAACACTTGTTTAAGAAAATGGTGGGGGAGATATTAGTCTATCTCCTGGGGTAACATAAAGCATAAATGATTATATGATGGTTATTTCATTTTTAATAAAAACAAAGGATTGAGACTTACGGTATGAAATCAGAGTGATGCCTTTAACTGACATCCTAATTCATCTGATGAGCCTAAACTCCCACAACAGGTGAAAACTCTGGATGTCCACTCAGAACTTCCAAACACCTTCCCTCAGAGCATATGAGTTAGCAGACACTACACTATACAAGCTCCTCACTCAATCTTTTTTTTTTTTGATGTTTTTATTAGTGTTTTACTCGTTCTTTAACCAGTCCCTCTGCTAACAGTATTCCATTTCTTCACTAGCATGCTATCCTTCCACCATAGAAGTTATGTATTACAATAAGAGCAATTGAAGGGTATGGTGGTGCACACCTATAATCCCAGTGCCTAGGGAAGCTGAGGCAGGAGGATCACGAGTTCAAAACCAGCCTCAGCAACCTATCAAGACACCTAGCAACTCAGTGAGACCCTGTCTTTAAATAAAATACAAAAAAGGGCTGGGGATGTGGCTCAGTGGTTGAGCACTCCTGGGTACAATCCTTAGTATCAAAAAAAAATTAAAAATAAAATAAGAGTACTGCTTACCCTCTCTGTCAATGCAGCTGGAAACAGAAGACCCATTCATTCAGTTTCACCCACAAAAGCATTTCATCTATCTAGGTATTTTTCATGCTGATCAATTATAAAGTCTCCATTGAAGAATCATGTTTAAGAGATATATCCTTGTTTCTAATTAGGCAAAGGTCTCAGTGTAAGAGTGTGCTGGGTAAAGTTGTGTCAAGTAGATGTATAGCTCTACAATAAGCACATGTTCAAACACCTAAGAGTGTGAGTGCTGTATGTAACTGAGTTTACCATTTTCCCCTTGAAGCAGGTCACACAAACAAAAAGTTACAACTAACAAAAAGCTACATATGTTTGTGGCATCTTATAAAATAAATAATTGTTTTGGTGTGGAGGAACCTAACAGGACTACAGGACAGACCTCTCATGCATCAGTTGGGGTGGAGGGAAGGCCCCTATGTACTTTCTTTGCACCTCTAACAGCAAGTTAGAAAAAAAACCTACTTGGCCAGGGATGATGGTGCACACTTGCAATCCCACCTAGGGCTTGAGGCAGAAAGATCACAAGTTTTGAGGCCAGAATACACAATTTACCAAGACATGTCTCAAAACAAAAAGTGAAAATTATAAAAAGGCTGGAATGTAGCTCAGTGGTAGAGTGCCCCTGAGTTCAATCCCTAGAATCATAAAAATAAACATACGAACCTACCTTCTTAGAAAAATTATCAGAAGTTTTCCAGGGAAATGAGAGTTAATGAGAAGCATGAGGTTTCATATCAAGAAAAACCAACAGCAAACCTTATTTTAGATGATATATGCAAAGCCACTAAGGTCATATAGGAATGAGAAAAATATTTTTATCAAGAACCTTAAGTTCAAATTAAATGTTCTTTATCAAAGATGATACTGAAGAAGCCCTTTGCTTAAAGTTTTCATCAGTGGTTCTAGGAAAATAACACATAGTACTTTAAGTGAAATAAGCTAAATGGCATTTCACTGCTATATGTTGCAGTGTATGACTTGAACCACACAAATGAGATTTCCTGGGATTTTGTTCTATCTTAGGAAGGAAAACAGGAAGAAAAAATTTTACATAGTCATGAGGCATAGGTAAGAAATGGACATATAAATAACTGTTAGCTCAGTGTAAAGTATCCCTGAAGAAAGGGGAGAAGCCCAAGAGATGCGCACATCAAATAAAAATGGAGAACACAGCTATATTTCAGCTCAAACCAATATTCCCTTTTCAGGGATCATTCCCTCTGGCTCAATGCTGACAATCCATAGACAGCATATGAGTGAGATGAGTTCATGAGTAAGATGAACAGGGATGCTCCATGGCAGGTAAATAAATTTGTTTCCACTGAGATAATTATTCTTACCATGTGTCATTGCTTTCATGGCATAAACAGGACAGGTGATGACATCCTATAAAATGCAATTTTCAGTCCCATACTTCTGACATTGAGATATATACCTCATTCAATGCTCATGAATTTTTTTCCTTTTTTTTTTTTTTTTTGCTTTGAAGCCATGAGTGAGCTTTTGCTATTATTGCTATTATTATTCGCCTTTTTTAAAATGCCATAATCAACTATGCAATACTCTTAAGAAATCTTAAATATCATTTAAAGCTTCCTACCCCATATAAGAATTATTTATGTTAATATGTGAGACCAAAAAATGTAGCTACTAAACTGGGATTTTTTTAATGTTAACGTCTATATCCTACAAACCTGTGTAGTACCTGTATCCTCAAATCCCTTTCCCAAAACTCACAGCCTTTCATTCCTATCCTAGGCAGGAAACAAGGAGTTATAAGCCTTTGTACCAACAAATAATTTTTCCAACTATAGTTCATTAGTACCTTATTCCAAAAGCATATGAATACTTACAAGATGGTTAATCCTCATTAAAAACTAAGATTACATGACATAATTACATGTAAATAAGAAAAGTGAATTAAACTCTTACCCTTTCCTATGTCGGGCACTAGTTTGGAATCATATATACAATTAGAGTTATATTGCTAAGCTAAAAATATTGGTAAAGATCTAAAAATGACAAACAGTGCCTTTTAAATTAATGTCTTATTAGTTGAGTGAAGTACACTGACAAAGAATAATTTATGCTTATTCAAACTGCACTCGACATCTTCAGGTGTTTCCAAATGAGCTCACAGAAGAGTGATTAAATGCATCTGATAACAAGCCACACATTGCTGAAATTACTTACCGCCTCATTTTATGATTAATTAAACATGTAGATTAAAGTTGCAAAAGAATTTAGATTAATGAGCAAGTTAAGTCTTGCTGATATAAGTGAATTGGAATTGGATGCTCTGTGGAACTTTATAAACATGCATTTTATAATGAATAAGACAAGGCTACATGCAGAATCGTGGCCACCAGGGCCTTTTGACGATGCAGTCTTTTTTAACATGGTTTGACAGCTTTCAAATAACATTCTTCTATAGGCTTTAAACTTTGTGCTTTGCTGTAAAACACAAGACTACATAACTCATGTGCCAGGAGTACGATTATTTTCGAGTTCTCCAAGGTAATGACCCCCCATAGCAGCAGCTGTTCAGAAAAAAATTACAAGCTCAATTGTTATTTTAATCAGAGATAGTTTAGTAGTTAAAAGCAGTTATGCAACTTATAAAATTATATGACATCTCATCAGTAGCTTCTCTTCAACACTCCTTCTAAAAGCAAAACCATCCCAAAAAAGACATAGCTTTCCAGAGGACTTATTAGCAAAGCAGGGTGCTCAGTCATTCATAAAATATTCAAAGCCATTTATTAGTGTGGTTTCTGTGCTAGGAAAGGTAATGTTTAAATTTATGACAACTCTTATGAGCTCCAAGAGTGTGTCAAAATATCTGCTGGGGTTTGCTGAGTATCCAATTTTTCTCTTTTAAGATCAGCTTTACCTAATCCAAGTAGCTTAGACAGTGTCAAAAGCCAAGTTGGACTTTATGATTTTCAAGGGTAGGAGAAATTCAGGTTGTTCACAAAGAGGTAGTGCATTCTCTTTTGCAAGGGACACAGAAGTGAAAAGGAATTGATCCAAAGTTTCTAAACTAGCTATGGTTTAAAATATATTCCAGTTTTATTACTAAGCTTTTAGTGCAATGTCATTTAATACAACCATAGTATAATGAAGACACTCCTACAAAAATCTTTGGATGGATCAAATCAGCTTTTTAAAATATACTTCTAATTCTTTTCAACTCATTTTCAGACAACCTACATGATTTCTTGAGAAGAGCAAAATTTTTATAATGTTAAAATATTCTTCCTTTCAATTCATATTCTTTTAGACTTTGAAGACTTAACCAAGAAAACTATGGAAATTTTTACATAGGGATCAAAAGGAGTGGCCACATGACAATGGTGGCAAATTACCATCATTAACTCCACATGAGTATAATGTGGACATATTTCTCATTTAATGATTTATGTTAATGAAAATATAATATTGAGATGTGTCTGACTTTTGAAGTTTGTTAACTTAAAATCAGCTTTATAAGCAGCCCAAGCAAAATAATCTCCATTTTATTTCTTTATTTCCTTCCAGTTTTATTGTCAATGTTATTTCACCAAGTAATATAAACCACATTTTAACATTTCAACAATTATTCAATATTTATAAGCCCTTCATCTTGTTGTTCAACTTGAACATAATAGTAAGGATTTTTAAGTAGAAATATTGACTTAAGTGCTTTGAGACCAAGTAACATACTTTTTCTTTACATGAATGTTTAAATTCCTCATTTCTACCCTATGAAAGGGGAAATACAACAAAAAGAGGTCATATCAGTGTAAAAAGGTTGGATTTAATAATGCTGTTAAATAATTCCCTTGCAATCATAAAATGTTTTTTGTATATGCCAGAAGGACATAGATTATTTAGATAGATCAGCAAGCCACCAAATTTTAAAATCAGTATCAGTCCACTCCAGCTATTGCCATATTACTTCTAATCCTCACAAATTATTAGGTGTATACTGGGTTTAGTAATAGTTTAATAGATATTTTATGTCATTTCTTAACATTTTAATATAAGAAGATAATGTTCATCTTTCCGTGAAAGCAACTTTTTAAAGTAAGTTTTTAAGTCCTAAGTACTGAATATACTTAGCTATTACAAGCATTTATTAATATTAACATGTTTTAATTTTTCTGATAAATGCTTTATATTGTTTACTGCCATGAGAACATAAATTTGCTAATGAAGAGTTAGATATGTGCCTGAAATATCAAAATAGGTACTTTACCTGCAATTTTGAATAAATGGGCAAGTTAAAATACCACAAGTTAGCCATATATGATATTAAAAAAAACTTCAGCATTATTTTCATTAAGTCAAGATGGCAGTTTATTGTAATACCTATTTTCTTTTATTTCACAAAATTGTCTTGTGAGCTTTGAATCTTGTATTTCTATGGGGAGGCTAATATTTTTCTGTATCTTATCTGTAGGTTGATAAAAGTATTAAAATGCTCAGCAGAGATAAAAATGAGATTATTAAACTCATTTTGACATTAGATTTGGCCAAGGTCTGTCCAGGTGAACTACAAATGCACCAATATACACAGTACTGCCAAGTGCTAAATTATTAACATTGTCAGCTCCTCGGTTTCAGTTCATACCCTACAGAGGAGTTTCAGGAAATTCATCAAAACTAGGTCTGAAAGCATGTTTACAAACATCCTTTAAGGTGTCTTGAACTAAAAATAAGATGACTCTTAATTATCTTAGTGTGCCATCAAGGCCAGAGTAAGGTTCATAAATGCAAAGAGTCTGCTCGTAGTAAAGGAAGCAGATGAACCCAGGGGTTTGCTAATTCAATGCATGACAGTTGAGATACCAGGCAGATGATTGAAAGTGATTCCTCATTTGGCAGGATCAGCAGCATTATGTACAACACCTATGGTTTGTATATGTCAATTCAAGGATTCAAGAACCAAACATGGTGATGAAAAGTAATTCCGAAAGTATTCTGGTTTATCACTTTTTTCTATTGACTGCAAATTCTTTAATTATCTTAACCAAATACAGAATTAGTTAACTGAAGGAATCCTCAATCTTTCCTATAGTGAAGAAATAAAATATTGCTCTGTTTCCTGGATTTGTTTTTATGCTACAATCAACTTTAAAGTTCCCATGTATTAAAAAGTTTTTGTGGATAAGTGCACAACAATAGTGGTCTTATAATATGGGGACTGAAAAGTATGATAATTTGTGAAAATCAAAGGCTCTACACATTACTTGTGCCTCCTACTAGATCATTTAAGTGATAAAAAATGAAATCAAAACTAATTTTATTCATATAATGAATAAACTAAATGAAAATGGGTTCAATATTAGGAAAATGATACTCATCTTTTCTTTCATTCAATAGATAGGTCCCCTATAAATGAATCATTCTGAAGAATATTGAATTGTGGTAGTAAAATGGTTTAATTTGTATATAAAGTTTAGCCAGTAATCCCAATAGTTTTAAAAATAATTTAAGTCTAGAACATGTGAGAAACTTAAGTGTACAAATTGCCTAGGTCTTACTATTAGACCACAAATAATACAATGGAATCCTAATTTGCCATGGAAATAGAAAATAAACAAGAACATTAGTTATACTTGTTATGGTTTAGATATGAGGTGTCCTCCCAAAAGTACATGTGTGAGATAATGCAAGAATTTTCAGAGATGAAATGATAAGATTATGAGAGGTGTAACCTAATCCGTGGATTAATCCACTGATATGAATTAAATGGGTGATAACTATAAGCAGGAAGGGTATGGCTAGAGGAAGGAGGTTACTGGGGGTGTGCCTCTGGGGTTTATATTTTGTTCTTGGTAAGTGGGGAGCACTTACCCCATTCCTGACTGTCATGTCCTGAGCTGCTTTCCTTTGCCATACTCATCAGCCATGATATTCTACCTCACATTGGGTCCAGAGCTATTGTTTGGCCATCTGTTGATTGAGACTTCTGAAACCATGAGCCAAAATAAATTTTCCCTCCTCTAAGTTGGTCTAATCAGGTATTTTGGTCACAAGAATGGAAATCTAATTAAGACATACCCAATACATAATATATCTGGGCTCTTTAGAAAGTAATGAGGGATCACAAAGTCCTTCTTGAAGCATTTTCCTTTCTTTACCAGAAAGTAAAAAATTTCTAAAATCAAGAAACTTAAGAGTTATTGGGCCTATGCTTACCAGATAAAGAATAAATGTTCTCTATGCATTATGTAATCTTCTCAACAATCACATCCATTTTACAGATGAGGCAATTGAGACAGATAGGCTAGGTAGTTGGTCAAGAGTCACACCAAGGGGAAGAGATGACAGTGCCTAATTCCATGGTCCATTTGTTCTTCCTGCTACAGTATACTTATTTAAGGCCTATAATATGGTTATGTTTGTGCTCTTCTCTACTACTACAATTCCTTTCTGCTTCTTAATTTGTCCCCACCTCTTTCTTCTGAAGCCTATATACTCCAAAAACTATTCTCTTGGCACTTTGTATAAAATCCCCTATTACAACTGTTGAAGTAATGCTGATTCACACAATACACATTTACATAATATTACCATTTCTATTTTAGCATTGTGGCATACATATCACAAAATTATTTCCCTGACACACTACAACATATCTCTTCCATCTTCTATTTTATATCCCTCTATACTCTCTTTCATATTATTAATAATAATAGTATTATTAATAATAATATCAATATAATAATAATATTATTGTCCTCACCATTACCATTACTATGTATTATCCACCTCTATCAACCACCTTTTGTTCTCGTGCTGCTCTCTTATTCAACCAAATCTCTCTGCTTTTATTTTGCTCAAATGTTATCACACTCTGAAACCGCCTCTCTTTCCTTCCTTAGGAACAGTTCTACTCTTGAAGATGTCATAAAAGGTTTAATACACTCTTGGTTACTTATTTATACAATGAATATCAAAGCACTTACTATATGCTAGAAACTAGGGATAGATAAACAAGACAGATTTTATTTGCCTAAAAATTTGCAACCAGCCACAGGAGACACTTAAGTACATCAAAATTTATAACATATTTATGAATGTCATAATAAAAGTATGTGAAAAAAAGTGATATGTGGTAGGAGCTGGAGCTCAATGATGGAGCATTTGCCTAGCTTTACACGAGGCCTTGGATTTAATCCCTAATGAAAGAAAGAAAAAGAAAGAAGGGCAGATGAAAGGAAAAAAGAAAGGGGGAAAACTGATATGGGCACAAGGAAGAAAGAATAGGAAGTCATTTGGGAGGTAGTCCAAAAAGGCTTCATAGAAGAGGTGGTATATAAAATAGAGCTTCATTTATTAGTAGGATGCAGAGAGAGAAATGGGCATAATAATTATGTTTGGGGTATTTTTAAAAAACTATTTTCTAGTGTGTTACTCTTAATATGTATATAAATTTATATATATATTTTATATATATATATTTATATAAAAATATATGATATATATATATATATAATTTTCTTTATATATGTGAAGGCTATTGCTTGTGACCAAGATAGACTAACAGAGACAAGATTTACCCTGAATGCTTAGACAACTAAAAAACTGGACCAAAAAAAATGGAAACAACAGTTTTCAGACACTGTACATAAGGCAGCAAAGAATGGTGATTCTTGAGAAAGGAAAAACAGACGAGTTCATCTCTATTGTTGTCCCAGGTTACTGCATAAAGAAAGAAATTGAGTTGTGAGAGTCTTAACCCAATCAGTGAATTAATCCTATGATAAGGATTAACTGAGTGGTAACTGAGGTGGTAGGGTATGGTTTGAGGAGGTGGGAATTTGGAGCATGGCTTTAGGGTATATATTTGTATCTGACAAGTGGAGACCTCTTACTCTGCTTTATGAGCCACTTCCCTCCACACCCTCTCCTGCCATGATGTCCTGCCTCAAGCCCCAAGGAATGGAGCCAGCCTTCTATGGACTAAGACCTCTGAAACTGTGATCCCTCAAATAAACTTTTCTTCCCTAAAATTGTTCTGGTCAGATCTTCCTGTAACAGCAGCAAAAAAGCTGACTAAAACACAGAAATATATAATTTTCCCATCATCAAAAGTTTAAAACTTGGAGTATGTATGTGGCTCAGTGGTAGAGCACTTGCCTAGCATGTGTAAAGTCCAAAGACCACAAAAAGAAAAAAAGTGTCAAACTTCATATTACAAAAGGATTGGACAGAGTACTCCGAATGGTATTGAATCCGTGCCGAAGAGAATTAATCCTGCAATGCCTGACTATACCAGTTCTAACTAAGCTTAAAAGCAATAATTAAAACATCAAACTGTTTCCACCTTAACTGCAAGCCAGAAAAAGTTCAAAAATATTTATAGAAATACTGAGCACTCAATAGGGTAAAATTCACAACTTCAGGCATCTAATAAAAAATTACTAGCTATACAAAGAAACAAGAAAATACAACCCATAATGGAGATAAAATTCAATTGAAACTGACCCAGAAATGACACAGATGATAGAACTAATAGAGATGGATAGTAAAACAGTTATTATGTTTGTACTCCATATGTTCATGGAGTTAAAAGACTGAACATATTAAGCACAGAGAAATGGAACATTTTTAAAGACACAAATTGAACTTATAGATATAAAAAATATATCTGAGATGAAAAATACTCTGAGTAGAATTAAAAGCAGATTAGACACTGCTGGACAAGATAAGCAAATTGAAGACATAGCAATAGAAACAATCCAAAATGAAACAGAGTTTGGGGTGGAAAAGATGAAAAATAAGCAGAAAATCAATGCATTATAGGACAACTTCGAACTGCCTAATATGCATGTGTAACTGGCGTCTCCAAAGAAGAACATGAATAAAAATATTTTTTTAAATAATAACTAAAAATTTTCCAGATGTGATGAAAGTCACATATCTAAGCATCTCAAAGAATCTCAAGCTCAAGAAAGATTAAGAAAACTACATTAAGGCACATAAAAACCAAATTGCTTAAAACAACTAATAAATAGAAAATGTTAAAAGTAGCCAGAGGAAAATGACATATTACATACAGAGGAACATACATAAGAATTACAGCAGACTGCATTTTTAAAGCAATGCAAGGCAAAGATAGTGAACTATTATCTTTAAAGTGCTAAAGGAAAAAAATCCATCTAAAATCTATATCAGTGAAATAAAGATTTTTTTCAAAAATATAGAAGCTGAAGAAAACTTCACCAGTTTAGTAGCAAACATGTCCTACAAGAAACACTGAAGAAATTCCTCAGGCAGAAAACAATTCCATCAAATGAAAATATGAATCTATAAAAAGGAAAAATTTATACTGAAAATGGTCATTATAAGGGTAAATACAAAACAATGTGGGTTTTTATCCTTTTTTTCTTTCATTTTTACCCTTTTTTTCTTTAAAAACTTATTGACTGAATGGCAACGATCAAGAATATGAAAGCAATAAAATCTGGCAAGGTTGTGGGAAGAAAGGAACTCTTGTATATTACTGGTGGGACTACAGACTGGTACAACCTCTCTGGAAAGAAGTATGGAGATTCCTCAAAAAAACTAGGGAAAGAACCATCATGTGACTCTGCTATCCCACTCCTGGGTATTTTACCAGAAGATCTAAAACCAGCATACTACAGAGACACAGCCACATCAATATTAATAACAACAAAATTCACAATAGCTAAATTATGGAATCAACCCAGATGCCCGTCAATAGATGAATGGATTAAGAAACTGTGGTTTTATATATACAATGGAGTTCTATTCAGCCATTAAAAACAATGAAATTATGAGCCGGGCGCAGTGGCGCATGCCTGTAATCCCAGCACTTGGGAGGCTGAGGCAGGAGGATCCAGAGTTCAAAGCCAGCCTCAGCAATTTAGTGAGGTGCTAAGCAACTCAGTGAGACCCTGTCTCTAATAAAATACAAAAAAAAAATAAATAAAAGGGCTGGGGATGTGGCCCAGTGGTCAAGTGCCCCTGAATTCAATCCCCAGTACCAAAAAAAAAAAGAAAAAAGAAATTATGATATTTGCCAGTAAATTCATGGAAATGAAGAATATCATGCTAAGTAAAATTAGCCAAACTCAGAAACTCAAAGGTCAAATGTTTCCTCTCATATGCAGAAGCTAGAGTAAAATAAAGAAAATGGGGAGGGAAGGATAAGATTACATAAAGAACCAATTAAATACAAATTAACAGAGGAGCAGAGGAGTCTAATAGAGTAGAAGAAGTAGAAGGGGAGAGGGAGGGCAAAGGGGAAGGGAAAAGTGGGGAATCATGATCCAAAATCAACTTCCATGCATGTATGAGTTTGTCATGATAAACCCAACTACAATGTATGAGCATAAAGCTCTTATAATAATAATAAATAAATAAATAAATAAAAAAACAAACACAAAGTCTGGAAAAAAATTTTATTGACTATTCAAAACAACAAGATCACCAATTTTGAGGTTTATAATATATGTAGAAATAAATGTATGACAACAAGAACACAAAGGCAAGGACAAAGAAATGGATGTATACTATTATGAGATTCTTACACCTTATGTAAAGTAGGACAATAGTACTGAGCGTATGGCTGTAGTTAAGTTGAATAGGTTTACTGTTAAGTCCTAAAATAACCACTAAAATGTAATAAAACAAAAAGCATAATTAATAAACTAACAAAGGATTTAAAGTGGAGTCATAAAAAATTCTCGAGAAGTTCAAAAGAAAACAAGAAAAATGAAAAGACAACAACGAATAGGTGGTAAAGTAGACAAGAAAGAAAAACATATATCTAAACTCAACCATGTTGAAAATCACATTAAATATAAGCAATCTAAACATCCAAATTAAAAGGTGGGGATCATCAGACTGCATTTTTTTTAAAAAAGTAATAGTTACAGCCAGTCTATAAAAATTTCATTTTAAAAACAAAGATACAATACTTTAAAAAGTGAGATGAAGAAAAATATACACCAGAGTAACATTTTAAAAAAATGTAATGGCTATCAAAGATGTCAGAACAAAGAATATTACTAGGGATAAAAGAATTATTTTATAATGATAAAGGAGTCAGTTCATTAGGATGATGTAATGATTTTAAACATGTATCTACTTAGTAGAGCTTCAAAATACAAGAAGGAAAAACTGAAAAAATTTTAAGGAGAATAACAGACTTTTTGAAATCACAGTAAATGATAAAACAAGTACACAGAAAATCACTGAGGACATAGGTCTAAATCATACTATTAACCAACCTTACCAGAACATTATATCTAACAACAGAATATTCACTCTTCCCTAGTGCACACGAACATTTTCTTAGACCATTTCTGAGCTATAATGCAAGCTTCAATATATTAAAAAGTATTCAGATGATACAAAGTATGTTGCCTAATAACAGTAGAATTATATTGGGAATCAATAACAGATAGATAGCTAACTGAAAAATATCCAAAAATTAGGAAAAAAATAAAGTACTTTAAAGTAAACCAAATGAATCAAAGTAGAAGCCAAAATGGAGATTAGAAATCATTTTTAACTAATTGAAAATGTAAACCAAATATATCAAAACTTGGGAATGCAGCTAAAGCAGTAAACATAAATTTATAGCACTGACACTACTACTGAAAAAATCAACAATTTCAGTTTTTGCCTTAACAAACTAGAAATAGAAAAGCAATAAACCCAAAGAAGAGAAAACAATGAAGATCAAAACTGAAATTAGTAAGATAGAAAAAAAGCAATATTAAATTTTGATAGGTTTATTTACAGTCTCATAAGTTAGAGAAATGATATAGCTAAAAGCCTGCAAATATTAAAGGATAATAAGTAGATAATATAATTCCATTCAATAGATTCAACAACATAGATGAAGTACACTGAAAGTACATATCTTAGATAAAACAAATAATATAAATACACATATCTAGTAAAGAAATGGAATTTATAGTTTAAAATCTTCCCACAAAGAAAACTCAAAGCCTAGATGGATTCATTGATAAAGTCTTTCAAGTATTTTTTAAATAGTTCCTATTGTACACAAATACTTTCAGAAAATTGAAAAGAAGAAGAAAATACTTGTCTACCATGTGTGAGGCTTTGGGTTGATCCTCAGCACCACATAAAAATAAATAAATTAAATAAAGGCATTATTGTGTCTGTCTACAACTAAAAATAATAATAAAAAAGGAAATACTTCCCCACTCATTCCCTGAGGGTATAGTAATAATCAAGTTAGTAGCAAAAAAAAAGAAGGACAAATATATCAAAGGAACACAAGAGAGCAAAACAAACTTACACATATATGATCAACTGATTTCTTTTTATAAAAATGCCAAGGCAATTTAAGAGAAAGGGATAATTTTTCAGCCAGTAATACTGGAAGAATTGGCTACCCATAAGCAATAACCTCAAACCCTATTTCACCCATATACAAAAGCAACTCAAAATTAATCACATACCTAAATTAGAAATTAAAACTATGAAACTTCTTTAAGAATTAATTGAGAAAAATGTAGTAAACTTGAGTTTTGTGTAGTTTTTTTAAAATAGGACACAAAAGGCATGAAATACATAAGAAAAAATGGTAGTAAATTGGTTTCATCAAATTTTAAAGCATTCACTGTACAAAGGATACTTAGAAAAATAAAAAGATGAGCTACAGGGTAGTAGAAAATATTTGTAAAACATATACATATGTCTAGGATATATAAAAATCATTATAACTCAATAAATCATACAACCACAATTTTAAAAAGCAGAAAAACTTAAAAGACATTTCAACAAAGTAGATAGATTGTGTCAAATAAGCATATTATGTTGTTCAATATCATAAATCATTAGGGAAAGACAAATTTAAACCACAATGAGATATGGCTACAAACAATAATAATGGCTAAAATTGAACACTAAAATTAACAAGCATTGCTAAGGATATGGAGCAACTGGAACTTTCAGATATTGCTAAGCAAGAATGTAAAATTGTAGGAAAAGTTGAACAGGTCTTATAAAGTTGAACATATGCCTATAACCTAACCTAGCCATTCTACTCCTAAATATTTGCCCAAGAGAAATGAAAGTATATGTCTACACAAAGAAAAGGTTCATAGCAGTATCATTTGTAATAGCCAAAAACCAGAAAGAACCTAAATGGGCAATCAAATCGTGGCATAACCATATAATGAAATACTATTTAGCAATTTAAAAGAGAAGTGATTTATATGTACATGAGTGAATCTCAAAATAATTATGCTGAATGAAAGAAACTAGACAAAAAGAGAACATAATGTACAATTCCACTAATATAAAATTCTAGAAAATATAAACTTGTCTACAGTAACCGCGTATCAGTGATAGTCTGGGGATAGAGTACAGTAAAGGAGCAAGAAGGGAAAATTGAGAGATTTGAAATTGTTGGAAATATTGGATACATTCATTATATTGGTTTTGAAAATGGCTTCACTGATGTCTAACTATCTTGAAACTTATCAGATTATATGCTTTAAATTAATACAGTTTGTTATGTGTCAATTATTACAGCTTTATAGCTATCAAAAATATCATGCAAGCCTGGTGCAGTGGCTCACACCTGTAATTCCAGTGGCTTGGGAGGCTGAAGCAGGATTGAGAGTTCAAAGCCAGCCTCAGCAACTTAGTGAGGCACTAAGCAACTCAGTGAGATCCTGTCTCTAAATAAAATACAAAAAAGGACTAAGGATGTGGTTCAGTGGTTAAGTGCTCCTGAGTTCAACCCCCAGTACAAAACAAATAAAAAAACAAAAAGCATGCAGTTTATAATAGTCTTATTTCACAAGTGAGTAAACTAAGACTCAAAGAGTCTTATATGATTTTCCTAAGATTACAGCTAGTACACAACAGTAATACGAAGCTTATGAAAGAGCATTATGTGATGAGACAATTGCAGAAGGCATATGTATTGGAATGCTGAGGCACATTTATTTGAATGGAAAGATGGAGATAAAAACCTTTCTAGCTCTCCAAAAAGAAAAACTGACTAAAGAGTTTCCCAGGGAGGAATCAATAGGCTTTATATGAGTCATCTTTTGCCCTTCTTTTTCATTTGTGTATATTTTATTTCCCCTCACAAATAGATTGTAAATGCCTGCAGACTGATTTTTTTCTGTTTTAAATTTCACCTCATATACAGAAGAATCCTGAATTAATGTTCTCATAGAGTAAGTGAATAAATGAATGAATTAATGCTTTTTCTGAATGATAAGGCAATATGAATGACAAGGATCCACTACAAAGTCAAACTGACTATTCCATTTTCTTGAAAAAGTCTATTTTTAAACTTTCATTTCAATAAGACTTTCCTCAGTCATGAGTGTATTTTCCACTTTCCCTCTTATCTTGAAAAGGACAAGAAAAAGAGGGTCTGTATTTGGAGTACAATATTTGCTGCAACTATCTTTTGTGGGCAAGGGGCAGAATGGCAATATAGGCAGGAAGTCACAGTCATTATTTTATCTGGGAGAGTTTTTAAAGTAGCCAAACTCTGGATGCACCTGTTTTATTCTTCACAGATGTCATGCACTAATCTATGTGAAAGCCACCTGATAAAAATGCTGTAACCTCAAGTATTTTCACTTTTCTCACACTCATATGAGCCTTATGCCTCTGAAACCAATAAGGCCCTGACTGTACTCTTAACTTCTAGTGTTAATATATTTTGTGTTTGTTTTTATGTATTTGTTATATTATGTGTTTATGTTGTATATGAATTTATGTCATAATTCTAAATACTCAAGGCAATTTTATCTTTTAAGGTTGTTCTCATTCTTTTAAAATGCATTTTCCCCCCAGTTTTCCATAAGGAAGAAAAAAATCCTTAATTTTCATTGAACATTTAACCAATGACATGAAAAAGAATTTAAGCATGGACAAGAGATATTTAGTATGGTCATGTCCACCTTACCTTTTCAAAAATTAAGTACTGTAATAAACAAAACAATCAGGGAGAAAGAAACAGTAGTCATTTTGCCTACTTTCCCTAATACTTCCCACCACATATAGCCTTACCAGTCTTACTGATCCCTTGTTTAAACATTTTACGTCTTCCTGACCTTTTTTGATGGCCCTAATAAGTTGTTTTTCTAGCTCAATTCTTTATTTAATTTTTTTTATTTATAATAGTAGTATGTATTACAATTCATAATGCACATATAGAGCATCTTTTTACATACAACTGTTTGTATACAAAGTATATTCATACCTCTGTTTCCATCTCTAGTCAATTCTAGCACCTACTGGCTGAATTAATTTTTCAAAAGCATAGTTCTTGCCATACATATGGACTATTTGGTTGTGACAGCCCCCTATGATTTACCAAATGCCTTAGCATAGCAGGCCACAGTGATATGATCACACTGAATTTTCCAGCCTATACACATGCTATACCCTAGTCAAACTGAAACGCTCATTGTGTCCTATGCCATACTTGCCTGCTTTCATTTGTCTTCCTCATGTTCATGCTTCTGCTGTTCCCCTCACTATCAGGATGCTCCTTTCTTCATTCCCAATTCTACTGGCCAAATTCTACCCAACCGTCAAAGAACATCATAAAGTCTGCTTCCTACTGTTCTTCTAAATGAATATAACTTAAATTATTTGAACTCCCTCAAGTACTAGGTTTTATTGTATTAAGGCACTTAGTATATTCTGCACAAGGAATTACATCTCCTCTCCTCTATATATCTCCTCTGCAATAATCAATGCAACTTAATTGACATTTATTAATCCCTCCTTTGAGCCATGCATTGGATTGGTTAAACACTAAGGACACAAAAATGAATAAAAGCATATTTTAAATATGTCTATAGTCTATGTTTCTTAAAGGCAGGGACTATGTATATTTGCATTTGTTTCCAATGCAGCATCTAATGCTGTGCTTTGAATATAGTTAATACTCAATATATATTCCTGGAGTTGAGTTAGTTTTCAAAAGATACTAAGCACTCTCCTGAGAAGAAAACATTTTGCTACCAAAAAAATTATTTTCCTTTCTGGGAAAACAAACAATCACATCTTTAAATAGTTTTTAGAGGCCAAGTTGGAAGTTAGGTTGACCACTGATACATATCTAAATTGAAGACCCTACTGCGCTCAGATCACTCCTTACTAACAAGTGATACTAACTTCAAGCAAACAAGGCTGCATCAAGTGATAAATTTCCATATGTCTAAAGCTTCAGGACTGTAATTTGGTCCCAGTAAAGGTGGTTATTGCTTCACTTCACAGAAATCTGTTTCTTACCTATTCTTGAGAGTTTATATAGGACACTTCAAGTTGACTGCAAGATTTAAATATATACCTAGTCAAAATATCTGGGAGAGAGCCACTTTCTATTTGACCAAACGACATCTACATCTATGTCTACAAGACTACATAGCATTGCTGAAAGCCCTGACACAATGAGACCTTTATGCACTATGAAACTGGACAAAATTTGCACTTAGTCTCACCATACTTATATTCCCTCAATTTTGGGGAAACAAAACAGAAAGACCCAGTGGGATTTTTTTTAAATGGTCAATATCACTATGCAAAAACAAAAAAGTAATGAAAAGAAATGAAACGAATGAAATTTAAAATCTTTAAAATAATATCCATTAACAACAAGGAAAATAATCAAGCATGAAAAATGAAGTCATTGCTAAAAGAACAAACCAAGCCCCAAATCCTGGCACTGGCCAGACTGAGAACTCTGTTGGCTGAGCTCAGTTCCTCCCCAGTGACACAACTCTCTAAGGAAAAACGCAGCAGAGCAGATGCATATCCACCACTCCGCCCACTACCAAAATTCAATTTAGGTACAAAGACTTAAATTAAAAATCAGTCTCAGAGAATGAAAAAGAGAAATACACTCTTTTGTGCAGGAGAAACAGAAACCTAGAAATCCAGATTATGATATCTATAAATCTCTAGAGAACTGTTAGCATAAGATGGTTGTAATATTCCAACAGAATGAGAAAAAGAGGAGATCGGTCTTTTTCATGGCATTCATTCTCATACTAAGATGTAACAGTTCTGAGGCCAAATATTTGAGGTGCTCTGAGACAGGTGTATTGGAAATTTTATCAGATAAATTCATAACTGAGAATATTCTAATGAAACCCTTCTGGGGTTAGAAAAAATGGGTTATGAAGTCAAAGTTAAATCTTAGCTCTTTCTTTTTCTTCCTTTCTTGAATTCCTTCCTTCCTTCCTTCGTTACTTTATTTTTTGTTCATTTATTCATTCTTTCAACACATATTTAGTGGGAACTTAATATGTGTCAGGCACTGTGCAGGAAATTTGTTATACAGATTTGAACAAAACAGACATGGTCCCTGCCCTGACAGAGTTTTTAGTCTGGTGAACAAAATAGATGTTAAATAAAAATACAAATATATGATAAATACCAATCATTTTAAGTGCTATGAAGGTTAAAAAGAAGAAAAGAAAAAGAAAAAAAAGCAATCAGAGTTGAGATAAAACAATCAAGGATTGGAGAGTAAAGTATCTCAGAGTTGTTGAAGGGATTAAAAACAACAATGTAAAAGTGCCTAGCACAACGTCTAGCACATGCAGGTTCTTAGCACAGCACCAGCTATTTTTTGTTAGCTTCTCTATACCAAACATACATCCCTGACTGTCTATTCCCTCCCAGTCCTCTCCTGCCACCAAAACTGTAAAGTGTTAGAGCCATGTTGGGTGCTATTGTGGGAAAATTCCCTCTAGACATTTCAAATTGCTGCACAACTTGCTGTTCTATTCAGTTTTCTATATAATCAGAACCTTAATCAAGCCACAACCTTCTTATAGGCATATATGCATTTTATATACTGCTTAATATCTTTGAAATAATTTATGAACATTACTCATTTATTAGCATGGAATATTTATGCCATTTATCCCAAACTATCTCAAGAAGCAACCAACTCAAGAACTGAAACTAATTCATTCTATGTGGAAGAAATGCCAGAGAAACATAGCTAAGAACTTCCCTAATAAGTTTTAAGTATGTATTTATATAGAATATCTCATTGTAGGAGATTTTTCTAAAAACTTTTAAAAACTCCTTTTAGACCTTAATTATTGCTCTATCCTATTCTTAGAGAGCAAACATTCAATTAAAACTTGACAAATCTTAATTTGGGTTTAGTAAAACTTCTTGGCTGATAAAGTTTATAATTTCTTTCCAATTATCCTATCTTTTTAAATATTTTTTTAGTTGTTGATAGACCTTTATTTTATTTATTTATATGCAGTGCTGAGAATAGAATGCAGTGCCTCACACATGCCAGGGAAGTGCGCTACCGCTGGGCCACAGCCCCAGCCCCCAATTATCTAATCTTCACTTCATAATAATAACTAATCCCAACAGTTCTTCAATTTCCTTTGATTGTACAAAATGGACTCAAGTATCCTTTATTCATAAAAAACAAAAATGGGATTCTTCAGTTTCTAATCAGAAAGACGATCCTGTGTACAACTTAAGGAATATATGTTAGGCATTATCCTCAACTTGGCAAGCAGCATACAGACTAAAAACAAACTATCTCTAAATGAAGGAAAGAAAGTTCAGAAGGGAGGGAAGAAAGGAAGGGGAGGGAGGAAACGAAGAGGAGACAAAGGGAAAGAGGAAAGAAAGAAGAAGCTGGATTCATTACACTGTAAGTTACTTTTCAGAAAATGATTCCTAAGAGCTTTCCAACTCCCAAGACTAAATACATCATATACCATATCTGAAACCTAATTCACATCATTCTTTCCTGAAATTGATGTAAGGATGATTATTCACAGTTACAATGAATGAAAACTTATTAAAGGTCTCTCATATACAATATTACAATGTGCTATGTAAATGATTATTTTCATATACACCTATAGTAATCTTTATTCAGAGAAAGCAAAATTATTCTCATTGTTTTTTTTCAGGGAAGCACATATTTCCTAAAATTCCTACAGTTCTTCTTAAAAAGCATTGAATTGAAATCAATAAACTTGAAATAAATTAGGGAGGAAACTGTAGAACCCCTTTTAAGTTACTATTGTCTGATCCAAACAAATATTTCCACATCTTGAAAAGCAATCTCAAAATCCATTATGTGGTTCTACAAAAATATCCTAAAAATATCCTATTTTGATCATATCTCTCTCTCTCTCTCTCTTTTTTTTTTTTTTTTTTTTTTTTTTTTTTGGTACCGGGGATTGAACTCAGGGGCACTCAACCACTGGGCCACATCCCCTTCCCTCTTTTGTATTTTATTAGAGACAGGTCTCACTGAGTTGCTAAGTGCCTCGCCATTGCTAAGGTTGGCTTTGAACTCGAGATCCTCCTGCCTCCGCCTCCCAAGTGATGGGATTACAGGCATGCATCACTGTGCCCAGCATCAATCATCTCTTACTTCACATATTTCTTTTCCTTTTTCTCCTCTTCTCAATTATTGCAACGAAGTTGGAAAGACAGGTATTTCATCTGTTTGTTCAACCATGTCTTCTCAAAAAGCTCCAGGCCCTCAAAGTTTTCCAATACTTTTTCCTGTTTATACCTGTATTTCTCAAGTCTTAATTTCTTAGCTTTCCACCAGATATTGCCTCTTAGCTGTCAGTCCTGCAACTCCAAATCCAGGGTATTCAGGGGGAATCCCTCTAACTAGTCACAGAATCAACATAATCAATGAGTTCACATACTATCATTTCCAAGACAAATCCCAGAAGGTTTTCTTCCCTTAAAACTTCAGACATTCAATGAATGTGTACTTACTGTTATATCAGATATCAAATATGGGTGATTAATCCCAACTTTAAAACAATCTATTCTGACTGATGGTGCTATAATATATAAAATAATGGGGAAAATGATATTCACATGAGAAGTAATATGTCTAGATTTCTTTTTTGCTTTATTCAGTGAAACTCAGAACACTAATGGCAGTAATTAAAACCAAGCCATTAGTGTTTAGGTTTGATATCAGCCTGTCATAGCACTGGCACATGCCTATAATCCCAGCTACTTGAGAGAATGAAGCAGGAGGATTGCAAGTTGAAGGCCAGCCTGGACAGCTTAGTGAGACCTTTTCCCAAGATAAAAAAAAAAAAAAAGGGATGCAACTCAGTGATCAAGCACCCTGGACCCCTGAGTTCAAACTCCAGTACTACAAAAAAAAAAAAAAAAAAAAAAAAAAAAAAAAAAAAAATTTAAATCTGTATTCTGCCTAATAGTTACAGGGATGCAGACTTGTATTTTATTAACACTATTGCTTAATTATTTACAATACCAGTATCAAAAAGAGAAAAGTTATAATTAACTGTCAAACATACCTTCTTGTTGTGTTTGTGTGTTCCAAAGGGATAAAAGCCCAGAGGTAAAATTAAAAATTAAAAATCTGTTTTATTAATGAATTAATTCACTTAAATTTATATGAAACTGTGAGCAAAAGAAAAAAAGAGAGTTAGCCCTAGTACAGTTTGTATCCAAAGAAAACTCCACCCACATAAACTTTCTAGTAACATGTCAATTTTAAGCCCATAAGGTAATGACCATTTTTCTTCTCTTGTAAACACTTTATCAAGCCCTTAATATGAGCAAATAGTAATAATAACAAGCATTACATCATACAAACTGTTATGACCAGTTAAATATTAAGAATAAGTCTCTTCTATGGAAAGGGATGTTTTGGAAATTAACCATGGAAAGGGATGTTTTGGAAATTAACATTCTTTACTATAACTGCTTTGTGCTTTTTAAAACTTCAGCAAGATATATGTAAGTAATACACAGGAAAAAAAAAAGAAAGAGAAGATGCACAAATATTTTATCTTCACTGGCAATATTTAACTCATATTTTGATGCTTTGGTACTGGCAAAAAATAGTGAAATGATAATTTTTATACCAAAATTTCAAAATACAAGAAACACGTACTTTGAAATAAAATTGTATGCTGAAAGTGAGTACAGGCAAGATGCAACAAAATAAACTAGTTTGTTAATTATTCAAATACTCTTTAGAAACTAAATAGTTACTAAAATATTTCTAGTAGTCAATAACTTTACATTTTCTTGAACTGTAGGCAGACTATATTTCACATCTTACTTATGATGATGTAAGCTAGCTGTGCATAATCGCTGCATTTATTGACACCCCCTCATCTACCCAACTTTAATCAAGGCTATATTTCCCCTTCTCTATATACATTTAACCCTTTCAATGATAATAAAAAGTTACATAACAACACTAGAAAATGATTAAATCCATCTTCTGGGTTAAAAAAGTTCAGAGAGCACCTTTTGGGGAAAATATTCAAATTTATTATCAACTTTTAGAAAATTACCCTCAAACCCCACATTGTTTCTAGTCTCAAGTTAAGAAGAATTTTTCTCCAACAGTCACTGAATCACTTTAATGTTGACTCTTATGCAGCTCTACTCTACCTTCAAATGTAGCCAGTAAATTCAGCTTTACTATAGTACTATTAAAATGTGGAAGAACCATAATAGAATTTTAAAAAGAGCTGTTGGCACTACCTTAGTTTATAGAAAAACCTGAACTGAACACTAATGCAAAAATCTAATGATAGTTTGCCTAGTTGCCAAAAGAGTAACAAAAATTATTTTGTCATAATGTGTAAGTTGTCTCAAAGGCATCTGAGAATATTACTGTATAGAATAGAAAATAAGTCTCCAAAGGTCATTGTTCTTGTGGGGTCTTTTCAATATAAATAAATAAATATACCACATTTACTTTAAGGCTGTTATGTGCTTATAGACTTCTCTTATGATTGAATAAAAAATATACAGAGATTTTTTTATGCTTCTTTAATAAGTCACCTTCCTTGATTGGCATGGATCTACCTCACACCAAATTCCACTTTACAGTGAATATGTGATTTTTGAGTTTCCGGTAACACACTCAAACAAAATCAATAGTTTTAATTCCCCTTTCCTTTATAAATCCAACCAAATTTTTTAGAGTTTGAAAAGTAAACCAAGATCAAATTTAGACATGTTGTTTGAAATTAGCAAAGATGAAACACTTCAATGCCAGACAAAAGCCCTGATTTTAAGAGTAGGTTTTTGCCTTCCCTGAAATGCCTAGCTCAGGCTGTGTATTTTTATGCCTGCAGATATTGGCATGTTTCACATTTAAGATTATGACACACCAACTTATTTTGAAATTTAAAAAATCTTCCACTGCGCATGTTTCAAGTGCTTCATGACTATCACTGATAATTGAGCAATTAACTTGAAATTACCAAATGTGCTGTGATGGCACAATATGTAGTAAGCAACATGAAAGAATGAAGAACAGAGGAACTTCGTACAGAGAAAAAGAAGTAATGAAGAGTAAAAGGCCATAATAAAAACAGTACTGAATAAATTTTAATGGTCCCAGGTCTCAGTGGTTTAATTGTACTAGTAAAGTGGTTTAATGAAACAAGTCCTGAATATTATGGAGTTTGTTCTGGTGCTACAAAAAGGAACCTTCTTTCTAACTGGTCTTGTATAATTCTCAGCAATTGGTTAAAAGTAAGTGAAGGAGTTTCATTAGACAACAAGCACAAACGATTAGGTTAAAATTTCAGAGGCAGAATCTTAAGAAACAGGAGCTTGCCAAAGGGGAATAAAGGGAAAAGAGGGGGGATGGGAATAGGAATGACAGTAGAATGAATTGTATATCACTTTCCTATGTTCATATATGAATACACAACCAGTGTAACTCCACATCATGTACAACCACAAGAGTGGAAAGTTATACTCCATGTATGCACAATATGTCAAAATACACTCTATTGTCATGTATATCTAAAAAGAACACTTTTTTTCAAAAAAGAAACAGGATCTTATAAAAGATAGTTGTAAGGTCTTACTTTAAATACGAAGCAGACAAAGCATTAAATCTAGAGCTAAAGATGACCTCAAGAAGGCAAGCTATTGTAAACATATTTACCAACTAAAAATTAAGATGCATGGGTTGACATCAAAACAAAAGAATGAAACCCAGTTCTACCGGAAAAACTAGAATGCCTCTTCAGTGTTCATCTCATCAGGGTCTCTACTATTGGGCTTTTCTAGATAAAACTATCGTATGATGGCAAAGGGTAGCTTTTTTGTCCTTAAATATAACCAGTGAAGCAAACTCCATAAACCTAAATCCTACCTTATTGCAGTGGCAGGCCATTTTTAATAGTTTGCAAGAAAAAAAAAAAAAAAACAATTCACAAAGTCATAGAGGAAAAACAGATTCAAAACTACAGCATATAAAGGACACTACTAAAAACATTTTTTTTTTTCTCAAAATTCCATCTATATTACTCCAAAACACCACTAGGAGATTAAAAATAGACCAGGCTGTCCTTTCAGGTATAAATTAGAAACAGAAACTAGAGAGAGCATAAAGCACAAGTATCTAAGGGCACTAGTATATAAAACTTAAAAGCTTAAAATGTAATGGATATCCACATTCAGATTAGCAATTCCTTTCAATTAAAGTAGATTTCTGGCCACAGTTCACAAATGTATAGTAGCTGTGTATATTAATGTAGATACTTCAAATGTCAGTATATCTCTAATTAACATGAGCACACAACTGTAAAACTGAAAAGGTACAATTTTAAATTCCTTACATTCCCAGTATTAATGCTTTCATGGGGCAGCTCCCGTTGTCATGGAAAATGGCATTCAAGCCCTATTTGTGGATTTTCACAGCTCATCTTTTTTATTTACCTGCTCTATGTCAAGATTAGCCTGGAATAATATTTTTTAAAGATAATGCACTTAGAGCTACTTGTCCTTAAAATCACAGATGTTCTCACTGAGGGAGCTTTGGTCTGGGCTCTGCTCAGTCTGAAAATGATTTCTTTCCATTTTAAAATACCACAAAGACATGAATTCGTGATTTTCTTTGTTTGTTTCCTAAAAATCTATGCAATTCAAAAAAATTCAGCTGAAGCTATGACGTGTGGCAATTTTGGAATAGAAGTGTAGGAAAATGTCAGGGAGAACCAAATGCCCCATGAAAATGAAGAAATGAAGTAATAATATAAGACTCTCTGCAATCTCTTGTCTGACTTACTTTACCTTAACTTTTTAAAATTATTTATTCAGTAGCCATGTGAAGTCTGAGGTAGTGATCGAAAACCTTAGAAACTCTCTCAAAGAAGACAGCATGGTATTACGGAAAGATCACTGAATTTATACCACGAATTCAAGTTCAAGTCCTGCTACTCGGCAAAAATAAGGATAATTCCTACACATATTGCAGAGTTTTTAATGTCTGCAAAATAAGGAGTTATACCAACTTAAAATACTGTTATTAGTGCCTCAAGCCTGGGATTAAACAATTATCACTTTTTGTACCAGACAATAAAGAACAAGTGAGAGGCTTTAGGAAAAAGGTTGCTAATAGAAACCATTAACTGAGACAGAACTTTATAAAAGGGAATTCATTGATCAAATTACTAATGTGGCTTGAGTAACCTGAAAAAGCAGGGTACCTAATGAACTACCTTTATTGTTGTTTTGTTTTATTTAACCAATCATTTATCATCTCACTTATCTCAGTAAAATTGAATAGTTGGAGTTACATAAATATTTTTTCATTAGAGTTAAAAAATTGAATGTGAGTTACTGACATGCAAAATAAGGTCTTCTTACACAATGCCTACTTTGAGAAAAGAGACAGATAGTTTAATTTTTAAAAAAACCCTAGAATTGGGCTGGGATTGTGGCTCAGCGGTGGAGCGCTCACCTAGCGCGTGGGCGGCCCGGGTTCGATCCTCAGCACCACATACAAATAAAACGCATTGGATAAAACGAATTGTGTACAACTAAAAGCAAATAAATAAAAATATTTTTTAAAAAACGCTAGAATTATTGTAGCTTTTGAAGAGATAAGTCATTTTCCTTCACAGTATTTTCCTCTTTTGACCTGGGTTGTAGATGTGAGTATGTAAGATTCCAATCGGTTCTCATACTCTTGATGGAGCCTATTCATTATGGATGTGCAAAACAATATCCCACTTTCCTTATCACACAGACCAGCTTCTGTACACGTTACTAAGAAATCTCCCCATGGCCATGAGGTTTAACTTTCTGCCTTAGATCATGTAGCAAATATGCAATTGTAAGACATGGAAATGAAAGTTCATAAAAGAAGCCCATTTGCTTGTTCTTACCTATCTAGATTTATATTTCTTTTGTTCAAGCTGCTTTATCATCCAGTGTAGGTGATGAACAGTTTCCATAATAATTGAAAGAAACTGAAACTAAAAATTCTGAATGCCATGTTAGTTTCATCTCACTTATCTCAGTCATAGCATCCCACCACATCTCTTTAATAAGAAGGTTCTGCAGTTGGGAGATCGGTCAGGAGATGGTCCTAACAAAGCTTGAGATCGCTCACCCAAGGAACAGCAAAGTCCATACCCTGCTCTAGCATGTGGAAATCCTCAAGACAAGAAAATAATTATTTTAAGGCCTGTTTGACTACCATGACTTTTGCCTCAGTGACCAGACAAAATCAAACTAAAAGGTTTTTGTTGTTGTTGTTTTTAAAGTTAAACTCCAAAATTAACATATGAAACTATATCAACGGTGCCCCTTCTAATTTTAACCTTTCCCTTTGCTAAATCACAAGAAAAATTTTAGCTAATTGTACATCCTCCATTCAAAGCTAGCCTATGTGTGTCTTTGGTGCAGGAAAAGAAGTAAAGAATTTAGGAAACAAAACCTTTAGGTGATGAGAATTATAAAATATATATTAAGGAAATTCTCCTTGGTTGATGTGACAGTAATTATGTTTGTCACTTTAAAATTTTTAATCATCCTGAAAACTTACTAGAATGAGAATGACTGAATGATAAGAAAGAAAAGAGAAAAAAGGTAAAAAAAAAAAAAAAAAAAAAAAAAACAGAGAGAGAACAAAGCAACTTAGGTAAGATTTGGACAGCTCAAAATTATTTCCCTTCAGATATCTAACAGGATAAATTCAGCTCCTTAGAATCCTCTGTCTTCACCAAGAACCTTTAAAAAGATACATTTCTTTCTCAGTCTTCTTTGCCTCCTAATCCTCACTATTATACCTTGCACAAATTAAAAGCTTATAGTTAATCCAAATGAGCCATGCAGTTTATAAAATCTCATTTTAAGCAAGAATTAAGTCTTCAAATAGTAAAATGTAAATTGATGCAGTTTCATAAAAATAACCATTCTTAATGCATTAAAAATTACAAAATTTACTAAAATATTTTAAACACGAACATCTACTGTTTTAAAAGTTGGCCCAAAATGCCTGACCTAGTCAATACTACCACTAAAAGAAAGGTAAAACTGATTTTAAACAAATTTTCACTGCTTTCTACATAAACACCGAATCATTAAACTCCAACTTAAAGATTATTTTTTCAAATACTTTTCTGAAAGTATATTCTCTAAAACTTCTTTGTAGCAGTAAACTAACAAAGAAAAAGGTTTTATGTTTTTGCTATTATGAAATGTAAAAGAGCTCTTTAAATGCCAATTTTTTATAATAATGCACACATACAAATACGTTTTCAGCTAAGCTACTTAACTGTGGGTATCTGGGTTTATATGCAGAGACCTTTTGGGTATGTGTGGTAGCAGTGCGGGGGTTTGAACTCAGGGCCTCTGTTCTACCACTGCACTGTATCCCCAGTCCCAGAAAGGCATTTTTTAAACCTATCATATAATCTCAACTACTTCTATAGAATAAATATATATTGATTAAAGTGTTTTAACAGATAGTTTATGTCTTTTTTGTTCCTTAAAATTTATCTTCTTTCCTGAGAAAAATTATCTTTTTCACCAAATTACCATTTAAAATATAATGGTGTTTGAGGGATGGGAAAGAAGGCAGGAATACTACCATCTGAAGTATATTACACATTCACCAAATGAGTCTTTGGCTCCTTAGTACATAATCTTCTCATATGCTGACAACACTTTGAATTCTGTATCATCTCACGTCTTTTTTCTGAGCACAAGCACACAGTAGTTTTTAAGTCCAGATAACCAGAAGATGTAAGAAGTTATCAGGGTAAATTATTCATGTGTATGTATACTAGAATCTTTAAGGAAACTCATTCCTTCAATTGAGCCTCATTGCAAAAAAGCAAGATATTTATTCTTTAGGCTTTTTAATAATGGGCCCTGCATTGTGTTTTTTTCCACTGTAAATCACAACAAATGGCTTTTTCACCAGCTGATATATATATATATATATATATATATATATATATATATATATATATATATATATATATATATATATTTTTTTTTTTTTTTTTTTTGGTACTGGGGATTGAACTCAGGGGCACTCGACCACTGGGTCACATCCCCAGCCCTTTTTTGTATTTTATTTAGAGACAGGGTCTCACTGAGTTACTAAGTGCCTCGCCATTGCTGAGGCTGCCTTTGAACTCGCGATCCTCCTGCCTCAGCCTCCCAAAGTGCTGGGATTACAGGCATGCGCCACCGCGCCTGGCTAACCAGCTGATATTTTTTTGTATAGTCCTCTTACAAAAATAAAACTAATAATATGAATAATACTTTGACATATATCAACAACTAATAAAAATTCACACACAAAGAAGAGATTGTTTATACACTGTAACTGTTTCACTACAAAATGAGAACAGTAATAAATAAACCAATACTTACAATTACGCACAAAAAATCAGCCCCAGCACCCAGAAATCACTGGTAAATTGCCTTTGAATTCATGAAAGTGACCTGGAAAATCAGACACAAAATTAAATCAAAAAGGACAAGTAAACTGCATTTATATGCTTTATTAAGGAAGTATACTTTCTATAAATCATACTGTTTTTAATACACGCAGTTGTTCTCATCTACTCTAACAACTTTTTCCAAGATTATAATGCCAAAAGAAACAATTATTTCATTATCCTACATCTAAGAATACCTCCCTCCAATACGGCTTTTTAAAAAAATGTCAGTAATAAAGTAGATGTTTTAAAAAGTATAACTAGGTAAAAACAAAAGGGAGATTTTTAAAGGAGAGATTAAGACAAGTCACTTTTGAAAAACATGTTTATCTCAGCAAGTTAAAATGAATTAGCTTCATAGTGGATATCTTCAGTGTGTTTAACAGGAACACCTTATAGGTAGAATGAAAAAAAGAGGAAGCAGTTTTTGTTCTATCTGAAGTGTAGAGCCCATTATTTATATCTCAGCAATATAAAATGTATCCTGTATAAACCACAATTCAATCCAAAATTCTTTTGCTTGCATACACACTTTAGTTTTGGCTGAAGAGGTAACAGATGCAATTCAAACACACAGAGCTAAGCCGGGCGCGGTGGCGCACGCCTGTAATCCCAGCACTTTGGGAGGCTGAGTCAGGAGGATCGCGAGTTCAAAGCCAGCCTCAGCAATGGCGAGGCACTTAGCAACTCAGTGAGACCCTGTCTCTAATAAAATACAAAAAAGGGCTGGGGATGTGGCCCAGTGGTCGAGTGCCGCTGAGTTCAATCCCCCGTACCAAAAAAAAAAAAAAAAAAAAAAAAACACAGAGCTAGACTTATTAAAAAAAATTTAACTAACACAATGAGTCACTTTATGCCTCTAAAGATCTATGATTCCCTTTCTCCACAACCCCCATGCATTAGAAGGTAGTTCAGTAGTTTATTTTTATTGTTTGGTCTAAATACAGCACATTTTTAGTTCCATGAAAACAAAGAAACTTTGTTACAGAGACTGTATTCTTTCCAGAATGTGAGGATGGCTATGAGAGTTCAAATGAAGATAATAATGGAACTTGAGTTCCTAATTTAGGTCAGAAACTTTCCTAGGCTCTGGGGATTTGTTTGATTGATTCTGTGTTTTCAAAATACAGCCAATAAATATCTAGGTTAGTTAGAGCTAACCAGATTTAAATAAAATTCATCCTGGGGAAAAAAGTATCTTGATCAACATTTGTAGGAACCACTATGCCCAACTTTGCAATTATAGCACAAATGGCCTTAATAGATTAAGTACTGGCATCTGAAATTAAGCTGGGATATGAAACGAAGATCTAATTCAGCCCTTCCCCAGTCCCTAAAATATGCTTTTACCTAAGTGACCAAGATAATTTATTTTACTTTCCATTGACAATTGGTAGATAATAAAGCCTGGACATTTGGACAGCTTTAAGTATCAGAGGCTAATCCCATTAGGTTTCTTCCCTTGACTTCCTTTTTTATTATTATTATTACTTTTTTGGTAAAAAATGGTACCTCAGACCTTCTCTACTCCAGTTCCACCAATTTCCAGCAATTCTGTAAGGCCTATTTCCAAATGTACAGGAAATATAGTAGAGTCTAGCCAAGGAAAGGTAATTCTATCATTAATTTTTGTTATTATATCATTTTCTTCATAACTTTCTGATGTTTTGGGATCCAGGAGAATAATTCTATCTGGGACAACGTACAACCCTACCTGGACATATTATGTAAACTATCCAAGTCGGCAAAGAATATTGTGGCTAACATAGATCTAATTTTTTCAACCATTGGACTCTTGAGGAGTTAAGACCTATAATTCTGAAAATATTTTTAACCTTGGAGCAACTCAGAGTCCAAACAACATATCAGGGAAAATGATAGTCTGATATATACCAAAACAAAGTCAATAAATTTCATTTGTCATATCAGGGCAGTCCAACTATAGAAGTTAAAAGCAATTCTGAATTGTATCATCAACTGATTACTATTGGTGGCATATTAGAAAAAAATTAAAGGAGAATAAATTCCTAAGGTCCCAGAGTTCATTATTATAAAGGGGGAAATTACCTTAATGCATCCTTCCTCAAACAGAAAATTTAGAAATAAAAACAAACATTTTGTGACAGGCACAGTAAAGAATTAGTACACACAAAATGTGTTAAGTTACTTTTTTAAGAACTAGAAGAGTTTAGCCTGAGGAAGACATTTCCAAAAATAAAAGTGGTCACTTTGGTCCTGAGGGCAGCACAAAAGTGAGAAGATAGAGAAAGAAATGCCAGAGCAAATCACCATCTGTCCTGGAAAATTACAATCTGTTTAGTATAAAGGGAAAAACCAATCACCCATGGATTTGTTCCAGTCCTCTATTTGTTCATCATTCATTCAGCAAATAGTGATCATGGGTTCGGAATTGTACTGGACTATAAGAAGACAGAAAACTGAAGTTTAAAATAAAGGTCTCTCCCCCTCAAGAATTTCAATATGATCCAACATGAGCTATGGACTTTTATATCTAATCATTGGTGGTGACAGGCTCCACACTATTAAGTTGTTAAATCTTTTATACATTCTTAATTTAATAAGTCTTTAAAAATGCATTGCTATAGACACTCAAATCTAATAAAGAAGTGTACAATAAATACAAATGTTCAATAACATAAAAATATTAACATAAAATATTAATCCCTCTCACAATCAAAATAATGTAATAAAACATTTTACCTACAATATCAGCAAAATATTTCATAAAAAAATGGATGTGAGGGTATGGAAAAATAAGATCTAACATGTATCATGGATGGGATTATAAATAGGGTACAAAATGTATGTGTGTATGTGTGGGTGTGTGTTGCTAGGAATCAAACCCAGTGCCTTATGCATAGTAGGTAAGTGCTCTACCACTGAGCTGCATCTTCAGCCCTTATTTTATTTTGAGACAGGGGTCTCATTATTTTGCCCAGGCTGGCCTTGACCTTTGACTCCTCCTGCCTCAGCCTCCTATGTAGCTGGGATTACAGACATATGTTATAATGCCCACCTGCGCATAACTTTTTTGGAAATGAAACAATCACAAAAAATGTTAGAAACTAATCACAAAAATGTTAAAAGTTATGCCACATACAATATATATGTTTATTATAGTATTTTGTAACAGCCAAATATTGAAAATAACATGATAGGTAAGTAAATTATGGTACATAAACATAACACTACTCTGTTACTATTAAAAATCACAATACAAATCTATATTTACATAAAAATATGGCCAAAATATATTTTTTTAATTTAATTTGTTATACATGCATTTAGAGTGCAATTCCTTTCATATTACATATAAAGAGCACAGTTTTCCAAGTCATTGGTTTTACACAAAGTATTTTCATACCATTTGAGATTTTATACATGCACTTAGTATGCAAAATATATTTTTGAATTAAAAAATACAACATGAATAGTAAGAATCAAACTTATAGAAAATCAAATATATATGTGTATATATGTAGAAATCAAAAGGCATGTGTATCTATGCAGGTTTTAAAAAGAATAATTGCACAAAATTGTTAACATTAGACAGTGAGTTCCAAGTTTATTTTTACTTTCTTATTTTTATTGGTTAGTATTATTTAGTTGTTTTATAGGAATCATGTCTAATGCATCCCAAAACAATCAAACTATTTCTAAAATTTATTAGACCACTCATACATTAAAAAGAAATCAGATCTAGGGGAGCTTACTATTAGTTTGGTGGCAAAAGCCAAATAGTAACATTAGTGTTTTGGTTTTGTTTTTTCCCTTTAATCCTCAGAATTACAGGGTAACTTCAAACGAGTATCTAGAAATAAATTTAAAAATCATAAACATTTTCACAAAAGCAAATACAACTCTACCAAAAATAGTTAAGAGATCAAAGGTAAACAGCAAATAACACTGCCACCTCCCCCTATAATTAGACTTTAAAAGCTTTCAAGCTAAATTTATTAATCCTACTTAAAACTGTCTCTAAGTTACACCCATCTCTCTCTTTTTTTTAGCACTCTCCCCTTTTCTTTTATTATTTGCTTTAGCAAGGTTCAAGAATCAGATGAGAGGTTACATTAAGTGATCTTCCAAACCTGACAGCCAATGATCCTAAGGTACTACTTAAAGTACTAATGTGCTTCTAAAACCTTGTTTAGCAAAATTTTGTCCACATTTACTTAAAATTATAGCCCTGTATGTTTAAAACTCAAGTCAAGAATTAAATAACTTTCTTTAATTTATTGGTTCACTAACAATAATTACATTAAAGCAAACCACTAAGTTAAAACAATTGCCTTCAAAGCATTTATTTTCTGACTTTTTTTAAGTTTTTTAAAAATATTATTTTAGTTGTCAATGGACCTTTATTTTATTTATATGTGTTGCTGAGAATCGCACCTAGTGCCTCACACATGCTAGGTAAGTGCTCTACCAGTGAGCTACAACCTCAGCCCCTAAACTAACTTTTAGGGGAACTATCAATGTCTAGTCTTTTCATCAAAATTAAAATTAAGGGGTGCTAAAAATTATCCTGTATGCAAAGTCAAATGAATTTTCCCGGAAATGTGATTTTGCATTAAAAGTATATTGCTGTATCCCCCTTTCCCCCACAAAAAAAAAGGAACTTCTTTATTACTACTATCACTTTTTTCTTTATACCTTTACAAGGCTAAACCCATGTGTCTTCAACTCCATAATGCTTGGCTTTACTTTTGTCCTTAGTAATGATATAAATAGCACAGAATTTAAATAGACTATGAAAAATAAAATATTAAATGTGGATTTCAAAAGAATTGATGCTAAGTTAATCCCCAAATTTTGTTTTTATTCTTTCAGTTGTCAGTGGACCTTGTTTTGTTTATATGCACGGTGTTGAGAATCAAACCCAGTGCCTCAAACATGCCAGGCAAGCACTCTGCCACTGAGCCATAACCCCAACCCCTAATGCCAAAAATTTTAAAATGTAATTGCTAAAAACTAAGGATACCAGCCAGGCGTGGTGGCGTACACCTGTAATCCCAGAACTTTGGGAGGCTGAGGCAGGAGGATCATGAGTTCAAAGCCAGCCTCAGCAATGGCGAGGCACTTAGCAACTCAGGGAGACCCTGTCTCTAAATAAAATACAAAAAAGGGCTGGGGATGTGGCCCAGTGGTCGAGTGCCCCTGAGTTCAATCCCTGGTACAAAAAAAAAAAAAAAAAAAAAAAAAAAACTAAGGATACCATAATAGTGAATAAAAAATAAGCATTTACTTATTGGTATTCATATCCCCTAAGGCAAAAGAGTTGTTTCTGAGGTATCAAGGAAGACAACTTAAGATGCTACCTGGTTCAACACTTCATTTTCCTGGAATCATTTATTTTTCCCAAAGAAAGAGCAATTTCTTCTAATATTAAAGATCTCCAAAGATAGTAATTAGTGAACCCAACTCATAGTTGCCTATTCGTGTATTCTATGCTGGTCTATTACATCTTCAATAATATTTTAATATTGAAGACAAAAATTTAGAAGGAAGATTGACAAAGCATTTAGAGTAGATTGGTTAAGAAACTTTATTGAAATCATGTTATATTAGAATGATTACATGTTCTAAACATGTAGTGGTGATGAATTTTAGACATCAGCTAATCCAGTGGCTCTCAAACTCTTTGACCTCAGGACTCCTTCACATTCTTATAAAATTTATTAACAGTCCCCAAAGACAGTGGATTAGACAAAGGGGAATGAAGGGAAGGGAGGGGAAATAAGAATAGGAAAGACAGTGGAATGAATATGACATAACTTTCCTATGTACATATATGAATATACCACAGTGAATCTCAACACTATGTACACACACAAAACTGGGATCCTAATTAGAATAAGAGATACTCCATGTTATATAGATATGTCAAAATAGACTCTACTGTCATGTATAACTAAAAATAATAAATTTTAAAAAGAGTCCCAAAGAGCTAGTGTTATATTTATCAATTTTTACTATATTAAAAACTAAAACTGAAAAATTTTAATAGTTACTAATAACTTAAAATAATAATAAACCTACTCATATTTTATTAAATATAAGCCTATTTTCAAAATTAGAAGACTAGAATTGTTTTACATTTTTGCAAATCTCTGAAGTGCCTTGGTTTTATTTTAAAACATCTAGATTATCATAGATGCCATTGCATTTGATCTGTTGCAATACTTTGGTTTGGTAGATTTTGTGGCAGGTACCCGTTTTCACACAGGTATGTAGTTGGAAAGTAGAAGTGTTTTAATAGCCTTTTCAGATAATTGTAGCTATTCTTCTTTGATACTACTTCAAAATTTGACAAGTAGTCATTCCTGAAAGGTTAATTACAATATAGTATGTGAAACCCAAATTAAATAAACTTTTTGTTGTTTCTTAAATATCCTTTGGCCTTTAAATGGATATTTTAGCTATGCATGACTTTGTAATATCACACCTAGCTTCATTTGAAGAAAAAAAAAAACTGGTTCACTGAGTTATGCAGATCTTCCAAATGTTGACACTTTTTTTTTTAATTTGTAATCACATTTTTTACTATCACCACCAATGTCACCAGAAAAGATTTTAAGTACATAGGAAGATGTCAAGTTCATAGCGATGGGTACAAGTTTTCCAAACCATTACTTTTTCCTTGAAAGCTTGAATTTTATTGACAAAAAAACAGCATGAACTGCTTTTCTTAAAATGAGCAGGCTCACTTCATTTATTTTTAAAAATAAGTCTGCCAAGTATCAAGTCTAAATAACCATAGTGGTTAATAGCCATTCTTTCAAGTAAAAAATTGCACAATACTAACTCAGCTTAGTTCAACTCTAACAAGTGATTTTCCTCAAGATACTCATGACTAGATATATATAGTATAAGTGCTTTATACATACTTCTTATTTAGGGCATTAAAAATGTACTCAAGAATTCATATAATTAATGTATTTTACTGTTTAATCTATAATATTAAGCAAAATTGGGGGGTTTTGTTCATTTTTCCCATGAGTAATAAGGATAAAGACTTCAATGAATCCTAATATACATTGATGTCAGTGTCTTGATTTATGCTAAAGAACCAGAAATTTTACCTAAAATTGCATTGCATCTTCAGTGCATTTGTTAATACAGTAAAAAAGGCAAACAGCAACTTTGCATTATAGCAAAACTAATTTTGACTTTGAAGACCCTGTAAAGGGCCTCAGGGGTCCCCAGAGTCCATGGACCACATTAAATCATCTACTCTGTTGCTCCTCCATTTTTCAACTAAGGGAAATAACTAGCTTACTATTTTCAAGCCAACAAAGAAGAGGTAACAAAATCTACAATAGCTGGTGTAATATGTTAATAACTGGTTGAAAGTTAGTTTCTATTTCCTCTTTCCAAAAGAACAATACTAGGGGTGGATTTTAGTTCAGTCCAAGATAAATCTTTAAAAGCAATGGGATAAGTTTCCTCACAAAGTAAGATAACTCTTCATCAAGAAGATTGTAAAAAGAATCCTCACACTGAGTTGCAAGTTGAAACATGCACCAAATATTAGCAGATTATAAGTTCACTTAGACAACTTTAAGAAAAATTCAAATTTGTGATCCTCACTCCAGACCTACTAAACCATAACCTTCCTGAGCGGACCAGGAGTTTCCATTTTGTTAAAAGCTGGCCTGGCTATACACTGATGTGCAGAACTGCTATACCACTTCTCTTCTGAAGTCACTACCACTCTAATATTCTACAATTGTATATTTTATCAAAATTCACAAGGAAGCATACCCTTATACTTTATGTAATATATTTTAAGCCTACTTTAATAGATTATAAATAGTCAGGGTCAAAGTATTTCTGGATCAGTAGAAAAAGAATTAATGTTGCATTCCCTAGGCCCACCACCTCACCTCTGCGAACACGTGTGGCTGAATTATAAATCGGAAATATGATGACCTAAGTTTGACGTGTTTTCACAACTGTCAACACTTTATTGTTCTCCTGAAGTAACAAGTCAAGAACAGCTATCTGTGAACAAGGATAGTCAGCCTAAAAATAGTGTCTACATAAAAAATGAATAAGAGTATTTAGAAGAAAGCATGTGTTTACTTTAGAAAGGCATTGTACAAAGGCACCCTATCACTATGAACCAAGATCAAAATATACACCACAAACTTAAACTATTTACAGAATCACCATGTGAGTTACTCCCCCAAACTATAGGATTTTGAGGTCCTGACTATACAAAAATTCCATATACTTCAAAAATACAACATAAGGCAGCAAGGCCACTTGACCAGGATCAAATAAAAATGGGCAATGTATCAAAAAAATTTTTGGAATATATTTTGTGATTTTTCACCCAATAAGCTTGTACTTTGGGATAGAGTGTACTGGGGGTTTAACTCAGGGACAATCTACCACTGAGCTATATCCCCAGACTCCCCACACATACACTTTTATTTTTTTATTTTATTTTATTTTTGAGACAGGGTCTCATTGAGTTGCTTAGGGCCTCACTAAATTGCTGAGTTCGGCCTTGAACTTGTGATCATCCTGTCTCAGCCTCCAAGGCACCTGACAAGCTTGTATTCTTTTTTTCTTTCTTCATGTCTCTTGTTTTTCTTAATAAAATATACTTCTTTGAAATAACACCAATTACTGTGTTTTTTAATATCCCTGTTTTTCTTGTAGCCTGATTCAGGCATATATGATACCTCTTAACAAAAAAGACAGTCTTGTGTAAACAGGATGGGAGAGAAAAAGTGATTATCAAAACATAATCTTTAGGGCTGGGGTTGTGGCTCAGTGGAAGAGTGCTTGCCTCACATGTGTGAGGCATTGGGTTCGATTCTCAGCACTGCATATAAATAAGTGAATAAAATAAAGGTCCATCAACAACTAAAAAATATGTTTTTTTTTAAAAAAACATAATCTTCAGACTACCGTTGTCAAAACCACCTCAGGTGCTTATTAAAATTAAAACTTTTTAATGACTATTAGGCCCTACCCAGTTCCACTCATTGGGAATCTATTTTTAAGCATAGTCCCTAGGTAATTGCCAACATGCTAAAATTCAAGAATTTCTGGGCTAAATGAAAATCTTATCACTAGAATGTTTTATCTTGCTGAAAGGATTCTCAATGATTTTGGAATTCTTGTTTTAAAGATAAAATATTTTCTTAAAATGTAAGATAGTATTAGAAACTAAACATGAATTTAGCTTAAAGATTATTTCTTATGCTTTTCTTTTCTTTTTTAATTTGAGATAAAGACACCAGCTATTCTCCAGCAATTCAATTAACATTTTTGAGACCCCCACAGGATGTGTGGCATGAATAGGGATCTCTGGGGATACAGAACAATAAAGCACAATCCCAGATCTCCAGCAACTGACAATCGAATTCATTGTAAGATAAATATTGTAGTAAGAACAGTCTCACATTGCTGTGTGTTACCATCCTCAGAAAAAGGGGCTCAGTTTTCTCTCCCTGAGTTTCTGTTCACAAACAGAGTAATAGAATGGCAGAACATTTAAAAACCAACCATTTAACAAAATCTTGCAATAAATACTGATTTTTAATTCATGCATCTTTTTAATCAGTCTACAGATTATTATAAAGTAAACAGATAGAAACAAATGAGACAGGCCTGTGTTTCATATTTACTCTAGGTAGTTAAGCCAAGATAAAATTTAAAGACATCTAAAAAGGGTCAATTTTGATCCTAATGTTAAGAAACTTCTTGCCACTCTCAGTGCCACTCCCTCTTAACCACAAATAATGACTTCAGTAATGGAGCTCTATAATTTAAAGTATCAGGCAAATAATACCAACTAACTTAGATGAGATGACACCGCCTCTTGTACAAATATGTACTTAGACGATTATAAAAATAACAGCTGCATTAACTAGATACAGACTGGAACAACTTATGTGAATGCAGAGAGAGTCAACATGGCCTGAACATGCTATATAGCATATGTGTGGCACTTTATATTTTTTTAGGTGTTTCTCAATTCATGGTAGAAATTTAAAAGAGGAGCAATCCTAAAAGAAGAGAAAAATAAAGATTTTGTAACTACGGGCTGATTACTTAAGAGACTTAAATCCTGGAGTATATCATAGTTACTCATCATTTATCAAATGCTTGTTCTGTACCAGGCACTGTTTTAAAACCTGAAAAAGCAAACACAGATGAAGTGGAACTGGTGATTTCAAAGAGTTCATAGCCTAGTAGAGACAAAATTACAGTTTTGTGTAAAATGTTATGTGAAGAAAGAATATAAAATTCTATAATCTCATTTTCTAAAATAAAAAATATATTTTTAAATGGGGACATTATTATTCTCCTCCCAAGGTCTTTGTGAGGATTAGAGATATGAAAATGCTTCCTAGATGCCTTCTGTAAATGCATTTTCTTTTTGCTTTTTCCCTGAGACTCAGCTGAAATGCGTCAAAGTCATAACTTACACAGATGACAGAGTGGCTGATATGGTCACGCATTTTTTAAAGAAGAATTACTTAAAGGTAACAAGACCTTAAAACTGTGTCCTGGGCAATGCTATCATATTATCATGTTCAACAACTAAACATTGCAGACCCACTAGGAGCTTATCTGGATACTGCGTTAGTTCTTCTGAACCCTGATTGTCTTTTGCTCACTCTCAAAAATGCAGAAACAATGAGAATCATGTGGTGAGATCTTGCTAATCCCTTTACTATATGTTCTTCATAACAATTTAAAGATTCCACTTTAAAATCCAGAAAATACTTGACCTGGTCTCTCTCAGAGATTGCCTCACTCTCTTAAGTGAAAAATATCAGGGATAAAGGGATGAGATGTGCCCAAGTTTACAGTAAAGGAAACAGAAACATAACTCACTTAGGACCACATGACAAATTGGTGACAGAACTTTCATTATAAGTCAAAGTTTCCAATTACTAAATTTATGTCTGTTCCAAGAGGAAAACAAATATCTCCAGTTACTCCATCTGTAAAATGGGATCCTCAGCATTCAGTTTTCTCACAAAATATCAGTTTCACTACTTCACTTTTGCACTTACTCACTTGACCAAAGATACTTTGTAAAATGGAAGCAGGTTAAATGCCTGGATTCCAAAATATATTTGTCCAGTGCCAGCACCTTCCCATCCCTCCAAACCCCAAACAACTACAAATTCCTTCTTTTCCTGTCCTGGAATTTTCCTAATTTCACTTTCTTTTACTGACTTCCACCAACCCTAAGAGATTTGATGGAACTCTCTGTGTGTGTATGTGTGCATTCATGCAAAGATACACAGGAAAAATACCCTGTTACACACTACATAATTCTCAGTTCCAAATAGTACTGTGCTAATTCCAGCACTTGGACAAAAACCACTGCCCTTTTAAATGTGAAGAGATGGAGGAAATGCACAAAGCCTTCCAGTATTCAAGTCCTAGTCCTAAATTTCATCCCCCTCAACACTGTTCCTGCAGAATTCACATTAAGAAAGGAAGACAACTATTATTAAACAAATTATATAGACCAAGTATTATTTGGTTGATATGTATTTTTTTCATTCAATCCTCATGATTAGTTGTGAATAAAGGATTACTATGCCTATTTTATAAATGAAAAACCTGAAATTCAATGGGATTAAATATTCACAAATGTAATAAGTAACATGGTCATCACTCAAATTCACAAATTCTGTTTTCAAATTTAGTACACTTTCCCTGTTTCATTTAAGTAGCATTCCTTAATATTTCAGATCCTAGCCCTTTTGAAGCTTCTTGGTTCTCATGCTAAGAGAATTTCTTTTAAAGGATTCTAAATCTTGCTATCTCTGTCTACTGATATAAACCCTGCTCTTTAACTACCATAATTCTCTGGGACAGACACTATGCCAAGCCCACATGTCAGCCTGATTCAAAGCCTCCTTCCTGCATCTTAGAGTAGTTTCTGGGATGGAACCAAGGGCCTTGCATTCTACTGAACTATAACCACATTTCCCAGTCTTTCTTCTAAAAAGAAAAAGAAAGGATCACAGGTATTTCATATACAATATAAAAACTTACCAAAAAAAGTTAAATAAAAATACTCCAAAGTCAAGTATGTCATTTTATGCATAAATAAATAAATTAGAGGTGATTTCAAAAATTAAATACACAAATGTCTTTCCAACAATAAAATAATCTAAGTAAAATTTAGGCTAAAATTTATAAATATCACAGAAGTACAAAAATTAAAATAGTATCTTACAGACACAGGAATAAATTTGCAGATCAATGGGCAAAATAAAATCTAGAAAAAGTTGAAGTTCATAGAAGAATTAGTATATGGTATTAGTGATCCTTCAAGTCAGTGGAGAAAGATGAACTATTCAATAAAAGGTTATGAGAATGGGTAGATGTTTAAGAAAAAAAAATATTGAACCCCTTATTTCACATTTCACACTTAAAATCAATTCCAGATGGATTTTTTTAAGGTGAAAACTAAAAACATAAATAATCTGCCAGAAGACCTAGGTAACTATTTTTATAATCTTGAATGACAATCTTTGTAAGCAAAGCATAATATTAAAATAAGGACATGTTAGTAAGAAAAACTACATTAAAATTTTACACTTTTGGGTGCTGGGGCTTTGGCTCAAGTGGTAGAGCACTTGCCTAGCATGCATGAGGCACTGGGTTCAAACCTCAGCACCACATAAAAATAAAATAAAGATATGTGTCCACCTAAAACTGAAAAATAAATATCCTTTAAAAAAATTTTTTTTACACTTCTGTATAAACTATGACCATTAATGAAGTTTAAAACACAAGACACGAATTAAAAAAAAAACATATTTTTAATACAGTAAGACAAAAAAGAATGTAAAGATCTCCAACAAATCAATAAGAAAAAAATGGCGACAGAGATAAATGGAATATTTACAAACGTGAAAACAGAAAAAACAAGCTAAAAATATATTCAATATCACAAATAATTTTGAAATGCTAACATATTTCAATATAAGATAATATTTTAGCAAAAATTTAAAGTATTGTTATAAGTAATGTTCATGTACAAAAGTAATGGAGAGTGCCCAATTCCTTTTGTACATAAGGAGAAGGAAGAGGAGGAGGAGAAAAGACAAGAACCACATGAACAATGTAATATAGCCCAACTTTTCTGGAAGACAATTTAACAAATCTGCCATTTTAGATCACTGATGGCAAAATCTCATACGATATGGGAAGGTGTAAATAAAAAGCAAAAGATTTTCATTCTAATATGTCCAGATGTTAAATGTACATGTCCTTTGATACAAAAATTCTACTTTATCCTAAGGAAATTCTTGGACAAGAAGGTAAAGACACACATATAAAAATGTTTACTGAGGTGCTGTTGATAATAACAAGTGGCTGGAAATCAGCAAAAGTCCATCAATATTGGAATAAGATTCAATCAGAAAATACAATGCAGTCATTAAAATTGTGACATATTGTAAGCTGCCTGGTACCGAAAACCGGGAGGAAAACTCTCGGAGGCAGAGTTAAGCTTTTACTACTTTTACTTCTACTTTCTTAGAGCTTAGAGAGGGAAAGAAAGATTTTTCTTCTTAGCTTAGAGTAAAGATAGAGCTTTAGAGTAGAGCTTAGAGTAGAGCTTAGCTTAGAGTAGAGCTTAGCTTAGAGTCTTCTTAGCTTAGAGTAAAGATAGAGCTTAGCTTAGAGAAAGACTAGATTAGAGTTTCTTTCTTCTCTCTTCTTTCTTCCTTCTTTCTTCTGTCTTCTGTCTTCCTCAGGAGCCTCGGCCTAACTCTGACCAGTCATTACTTCTTCTATCTGGTTTCTCTTCTTGTCTTCTATCTGGTTTCTCTTCTGTAACCGCTCTGCCTACGTTCTGGCCGCTCTGATTCTTCTGACCGACCGAGTGACTGCCCGGCTGACTGAATGAATTCGTTCTCCTAACTCGGACCGCTTTCACCCGGTTATATACCTTCAGGTTTGCGGGTGCCTACAGGTGCGTCACATACATATCAGGTGGAACCCATGGCTTCCAGCTAGCTACAACAGCCCTTCCTAATTAGGGCTCCTTCAACATATATGCATCCATATTTATCAATAAGAAAATTATCCATAATTACTGGGGGGGAAAAAAGCTAAGAAAACCATTAACATAAAAAATAAGTTATTATATGAGTGCATATGCATATGAATATTAAAAGGATATTTAGCAAAACATTACTGAATGTTGAGAGTATTAAGTATTGAGAAAAAGGATATATAACAAAAGCTTATTGATGAGTGTTGAAATTAAAGGGACTTTGTATTTTATCTCTATTCCTTTCCATATTATCTGAGAATTTTACATGCATTGGCATTCATTTCTTATATAGTGAGAGGAAAAAAAATCGTTTTATTTTAAAATAATTAAAAGTGGGTAAAGATTAAGATTCAAACACAAAATATTATTAAACCAAATCATAACTTCAAAAATGACACCAAAAAAGGTAAAATGGTAGATAGAGGGTAGAGAGAGGAAATGACTAAACTTAAACAAATTCAGTGTTTATACATGTATATAAATGTAATACACTTACATTATACACATTTATCTACTTATATCATAAATGATTATGAAGCCAAATGTGGTGGTGCATGCCTGTAATCCCAGCAGCTTGGGAGTCTGAGACAAGAGGATAGCAACTTCAAAGCCAGCCTCAGCAACTTAGTGAGGCCCTAGCAACTTAGCAAGAGCTTGTCTCAAAATAAAAAATAAAAAGGGGTGGGGATATGGCTCAATGGTAAAATACCCCTGGGCTTAATCCCTTGTACCAAAAATAAGAAACCAAAATAAAAATGATTATGCCTTTGTAGAAAGGTTATAGGAAAATGGTACACCATCTTTCCATAAAATCTGTTCTGACAGCAACATAATTAATTTTATAATATAAAGTGCAGAAGAAAAAAGAGATATAAGACAATATGAGTTCCATATCCAAAAACAAGGAAAAGTTTAAAATATAGCCCATTTTCTAGGAATATTATTGTATGGTTGTTAAAATTTTATTTGGAATCCTAGGCAATAGCATAGAGAAAAACACATTGGGTATATATCTATAATTTTGTATAAGAGAGTTTTAATTTAACCAACAGAAATTACCTAAATTTCCCTGAATCAGCAATCTTCCTCTCTCAGAGTATATAATGCAACAGAATACCTACTTTTTCCTTGATAAGTAACTTCTGTTTCCTCATCTACAAAATGCACATAATAAATCTGTCTCAAATACTTGACAAAATACAGCACCCTTTCTGTTCAAAACACTAGAAAAACTAGGGATAGTAGGAACATACCTCAACATTGTAAAAGCTATATATCCTGAACCTAAGGCCAACATAATTCTAAATGGAGAAAAAATTAAAGCATTCCCTCTAAAAACTGGAACAAGACAAGGACACCCTCTTTTGCCACTTCTATTCAACATCATTCTTGAAACTCTAGCCAGAGCAATTAGACAGGATAAAAAAATTAAAAGGATACGAATAGGAAAAGAAGAACTCAAAACTAACACTATCTGCTGATTCTATATTTAAAAGATCCAAAAAATTCCACCAAAAACTTCTAGAACTCATAAATAAATACAGCAAAGTAGCAGGATATGTAATCAACACCCATAAATCAAACACGTTCCTATACATCAGTGATGAATCTACTGAAAAAGAAATTAGGAAAACTATCCCATTCACAGGAGTCTCAAATAAAATACTTAGCAATCAATCTAACAAAAGAGGTGAAAGACCTCTACAATGAAAACTACAGAACACTAAAGAAAGAAATTGAAGAAGACCTCAAAAGACAGAAAGACCTCCCATGCTCCTGGGCAGGCAGAATTAATAATGTCAAAATGGCCACACAACCAAAAGTGTTATACAGATTTAATGCAATTCCTATTAAAATCCCAATGACATTCTTCATAAAACTAGAAAAAGCAATAATGAAATTCATTTGGAAAAATAAGAGACCCAGAATAGCCAAAGCAATCCTTAGCAAGAAGAGTAAAGTGGAAGGCATCATAATACCAGACCTTAAGCCATACTACAGAGCCATAGTAACAAAAATGGCATGGTATTGGCACCAAAACAGACATGTAGACCAATGGTACAGAATATAAGACACAGAGACAAACCACATAAATACAGTTATCTCATACTAGACAAAGGTGGAAAAACATACATTGGAGAAAGGATAGCCTCTTCAACAAATGGTGCTGAGAAAATTGGAAAACCACATGCAATAAAAAGAAATTAAACCCCTATCTCACCCTGCGCAAAACTCAACTCAAAGTGGATCAAAAACTTAGGCAGTAGAATGGAGACCCTGTGCCTAACTGAAGAAAAAGTAGCCCCAAATCTTTACCCCTGTCAGCCTCGGATCTGACTTCCTAAAGGATCTGACTCTAAAGCACAAGAAGAAAACCAAGTATCAATAAAAAAAGATGGATTCAAACCAAAAAGCTTCTTCTCAGCAAAGGAAACTATCAATAATGTGAAGAGAGAACAGACAGAATGGGAGAAAATCTTTACCACTTGCACCTCCAAGTACAATCTCCAGGATATATAAAGAACTCAAGAAACTTAACACCAAGAAACCAGATAACTCAATCAATAAAAGGGCTAAGGAAATGAACAGACACTTCACAGAAGAGGAAATACAATCAATCAACAAACATGAAAAAATGTTCATCATCTCTAGCAATTAGGAAATGCAAATCAAAACTACTCTAAGATTTCATCTCCCTCCAGTCAGAATAGCAGTTATCAAAACTACAAGCAACAAAAAAATGTTGGCAAGGATGTGGGGGAAAAGCACACACATACATTGCTGGTGGGACTGCAAATTGGTACAACCACTATGGAAAGCAGTATGGAGACACCTCAGAAAACTTGGGGTGGATCCACCATTTGACCCAACTATCCCACTCTTCAGTTTATACCCAAAGGACTTAAAATCAGCATATTACAGTGACACGGCTACATCAGTGTTTATAGCAGCTCAATTCACAATAGCTAAACTATGGAACCAACCTAGATGCTTTTCAATAGATGAATGGATACAGAAAATGTGGTATATATATATACACAACGGAGTATTACTCAGCCTTAAAGAAGAATGAAATTATAGCATTTGCCAGTAAATGGATGGAGCTGGAGAATGTCATTTTAAGCATAATAAGCTAATCCCAAAAAATCAAAGGCCGAATGTTTTCTCTGATATGTGGATGCTAATTCACAATAAGGGTGATGGCTAGGTAGGAATACAGTTACTTTAGATTTGGTGGAAGGGAATGAGAAGGGGGGGGTGGGTATGGGAGTAGAAAGGATAGTAGAATAAATCAGACATTATTACCCTACATACATATATAATTATATGTCCAGTGGAATTCTACATCATGTACAACCAGAAAAATGAGAAATTATATCCATCTATATCTAATATATCAAAGTGCATTTTACTGTCATGTATAACTAATCAGAACAAAACATTTTAATTTAAAAATATTAAATGAGAAAATATAGAAAGAGCAATTAATATAGCCCCCTACCACTTACAAGTACTTAACAAATGGTAGCAATTTTCACTATTTATGGACGTGGTTGTCTTCAATATGTTTACATACTCTCTCCTTTCTATTAGGATAGACTCTAAGGAAGACTAACCAGAATGAAAGAAGGGTGTTTCCAAGTTAAAAATGAATATTTAGGTATCAGAATCAATTTAAAATAGTTAAAAGTGTGTAAAAAATATAAAATTATGTCTGGGGAGCTACTTAAATATTATTCTGAAAATACACATTTTAGAAGACTATAACATTTACTATTTCTATGGACAAGTAAATGTAAGCACATTGAACCTCAAAATAAAAAAAAATAAAAAAAAAACAGGGGTAGGTTTCATAACTAATCTCCTAGAGTAACAATTACATTGCACAGTTGAGCTTTTACTTTCTTCATTATTTATTCCATTACTTCACACTCCACTAGCACAACGTGAATCAGAAGATAATCTGATATAGTGAGAGGAGACAAAAGGCAGAAGGAAGGCTTAGTTAGGTTCACACTCTGGCTCTGTCACTTGCTAGATGTGTGACCATGGACAATTAATATCCCTGCATCCTAATTCCCCCACCTATAACATACAAATAATCATATTACTTTCTTCAAAAGATTCTTAAAATAACTAAATAAGATTATCTACATAAAATAGCTAATTAAAATATTGGGCTCACAAAGTAATAATACTCAACAGATTTTTCAGCAATTATTAGGAAGGATCAGCAAACATTTTTTGTAAAAGGCTAAGTAGAAAGTATTTGAAGCTCTGAGGGCCATCTGGATTCTGCCATATGCATTTTGTCATATCTGCTTAACTGCTCTCATAGAGCAAAAGAAGCCATAGAAAATAAATAAATGAATGGGCATAGATGTGTTCCAATAAAATGTTATTTATAAAAACACAGTGGGCCGGGCGCGGTGGCGCACGCCTGTAATCCCAGCACTTGGGAGGCTGAGGCAGGAGGATCGTGAGTTCAAAGCCAGCCTCAGCAATGGCGAGGCACTTAGCAACTCAGTGAGACCCTGTCTCTAATAAAATACAAAAAAAGGGCTGGGGATGTGGCCCAGTGCTTGAGTGACCCTGAGTTCAATCCCCAGTACCAAAAAAAAAAAAAAAAAAACACAGTGGGCCAGATTTAGCTACCTGGACATAGTCTACTGATCATTGACTTAATGGATTCCCCAACTGGAGATCCCCTAAATAGCTCTAAAATGTCCCCTCCCTTCCCCTCCCACCCCTTTGCCCTCCTTCAATAATTATATTTTCTAGGTCAGTATTTTCCAAAGTGTATTCTATATAGCACTTTTTCCTGCAATATTTTTTAAAATAAGGTCTATGATTATATAATTTTAAGAAATTCTGAATTGAATAGATTTGGAACAAATATTTCTATTAGGAATTTGTCATTATATATGGTTTAAAGGAGACCACTTCTAAAACATGAAGACATACAAGTAATAAAATAAATGGATTTTCAACTTATAATATGCAAACACTGACCAAAGGAAACTCTACTAACATCAGATGAGAATGGCTTAAAGTCAAAGATAGTTACTAGAGAAAGATAATAAAAAAATGATAATAACAATAATAGTAGCAATAAGAAAGTCAATCCACCAATAAAATATAACATGTCTAAGTCTGTATGAACCAAATGACATAGTCACAAATTATTTATTTAAATTTGGCAGAAATACAAGGCAAAGTAGATAAATCTATAATCAGAAAATTTAAAATACTTCTCTGAGTGGGCTAGGGTTATGGCTCAGTGGTAAAGCGCTTGACTAGCACACATGAAGACCTGGGTTCAAGCCTCAGCACCACGCAAAAATAAATAAATAAATAAAATAAAGGTATTGTGTCAAACTACAACTAAATAAATATTTTAAAAAATAATTCTCTGAGTAAATGAAATAAAATAAATAGAATAGTTAACCAACATTATCAATAAATTTGGCCTAATTGTCATATTTAGAATGATGTGCCCAACATCTGCACAATAACCATTATTTTTAAGTAAACAGCATATCACCAACCTAACAATAAAATATTGAGAGCATTCTGTTGAGATAGAAAATGTAACAAGGTTGCAACTATTACTACTTCTATTCTCAAGACAAAATAAAAGAAATAGAAAATATAAGAATATAAGGTAAGAAAAAGGATATAAGGCAGGAAAAAAATATATAAATATTAAAAGAAGTTAAAATATCATAATGTGCAGCTATGACTGAACAGTTAGAAAATCCTAAAGAACCTAAAAAAAAGAATCATAAGTGAGTTTGACAGGTTTGCTTTCTGCAAGGATATTGTACAAAAAATACAGTGTGTTTCTATGTATGATGCCAAACAAAATGAAATTTTAAAACATCACTTAAAGAATTCATTTATGTAAATATCATTACAAATATCAAATACCTAAGTAAAACCAATAATGAAAGATATGCAAAACTTCATTGCAATAAATAATTGAACATTCTAGAGAATAATTTAAAAGACCTAATAAGTAGAGATCTATCCTACGTCATTAATTAGAAGACTCAAAATTTTAAAGAAGTCTATCTTTTCAAATTAATCTATAGATACAATGCAATTCTAGTCAAAATTCAAACTGTGTGTATATGACTTTCCAAGTTGATATTGAAATTTATATAAAACTTCAAATACCCAAGAAAAACAAAGAAAATCTTGAACAGAAAAAACAAACTCTCTATACCAGATAGCAAGACTTATTGTAAAGCAATGTTAATTAAGACAGGGAGGAACTGACACAAGGTGGGGAGAAACACTCTTTGAAAGAGAATACAGAGCACAGAAAAAGGAAAAAGCTAAGTAGGTACATATATTTGATTTACAAGAAAGTTGGTACTACTAAGCAGTGAGAAAAGGACACGGTTCTTGATTTTTATTTTTTCAGTAAATGATTCTGGATCAATTAGACATCCATAAGGATTTTTTTTTTCAATTGACCCCTTTCTCATCATACTCAAAAATCAGTTTCAGGCAAGTTATAGGTCTAAAACTTGCAACATAAAACAATGGCTAGAGTGTCTTAAAAGAAGAATTCATAAAAGAGAATTTCTAAATGACTAAAAAACATTGAAATGTGCTTAACTTTATTAATATTTAGGGAACTAATAACTAAAATCATAATGAGATCTCACTTCATCAGTGAAGTTCTAGGATTTCCAATAAAGATGTATCAAAGGTTCCATGAACACCTCAAAATTGTTCAAGTAACAAATATTTCTCCGGGGAAATTATCCATACTTTTTATCGCCTTTTCAAAAAAAAAAAAAAAAAAACTATCTAAAAACAGTTTAAGAATGTCCTCATTAATTCAAAGTAAAAAAGATTTCTTAAACAGGACATTAAAAACAGGAGGCCAAGTAGAAAAGGTATATAAATTTAATTACATAGATACTACTTACTTCCTTTCATCAAAAGCCACCATAAGAGAACAAAGGCACCTTAAAGTGTGGAGAAAGATATGTTCAACACCTAAAGGATGCCACTTGTGCCCCTACTTACGAGCTCCTCAGACTGATTCTGATTTTAGCCAGAGCTGCAATAGACAGTCCCCAGGAGAGCTTGGCAAGTATTTCATCTCGGGCACTCACTCACTGAACTTCCTGCCACCTCCTGCTTCAGGACCTTCTCTGGAAGCATAGGTTATGTTTAACCCAACAAAGTTCATCTTGAAAGCTGGGGGAGTAATTGCTGCTAGAGGAAATTCCCAAACACTAAGGAATGAGAGTTCCAGACTCTCTTCCTTCAGAAAGAAATTCTGTGGTGTTCTTGGAGTCCCTAAAGAATCAAGTGCCTATAGTGTGAACTTCAGGCTCTTCCTTTCTTGGCAGCCTGTCACGGCTCCCTCACTTCTACTTCCTGGGATAATCTCCCCAAAAGATAGTCCTGGTCTTCACCCTAGTCCTCATCTTCTGCTCTACCCAAACTAAGACTATAAACTAGTTTGCATCCAGAAAATACTAAGAACTCCTACAAATCAGTAAAAATTTAAAAAGCTATTAAATAGGAAAGTTGGCCAAAAAATAAATAAATAAAAAGGATCCATAAAAGACAATTTCTAAATATCCAACAAATACAAAATTGTGCTTAACTACATTAATATTTAGAAAACTACAAATTTAAAACAGAATGAGAAGTCTGCCAGAATTCTAGAGAACTACAGACTTGGTAACACAAATAATGACAGAAAGTATGTAACAAGAGGACCCCTAATGCAGTGCTGGTGGAAGTATATATTACAAGAACTTGTAAAACACTTTGGTATTATCTAATATGGAAAAAAGCAGCATATTCTATGATCCAGAAATTCTACTTCTAAGAATTCACCCAACAAAACTGCATGCACTTGTACACCAAGTACACAATAATGCAGCATTATTCATTTAGCCCCAAATTGGAAATTTCTATCAACAACAGAATTGGATAAACTGTGATACAGTTATATAATGAAATATTAGCTGATGATGAAAATGAACAAATTAGCACTACATAAAATAACAAGAATGTATCTCACAAACATAATATGGAAAAAAAAGGGATTCAAACACAAAAGAACATAACGTATACTTCCATTTATGCGAAGTACAAAAAACAGACAAACCAAAACTGTATTATTAGAGCATGCATGCTCTGGGGGGGGGGGGGTGAAACTATAAAGAAAAGCAAAACAATTACCATGAAAGAGAGGTAGTGACACCTACCTTTGGAGGAGGAAGAGGGGTAATGGTTGGTAGAGGAAAAGGAGGGACTTCTGGGTGCTGGACTTTGTATATCTTAACCTGGGGGGGTGCTTACATAGATACTCACTTTAAAATAAAATTTCTGTGTTTTTCATCTGTCTATTTGGAGTATTGTTTTATAATAAGGAGGTTAAAAACAAGTTTAAATGCCTGACACTTAAACACAAGATAAGCAATCTAATTCAAAAATGATAAAAATATAAATTAAAACAATGACATATCCATTTTCACCTGTATGGTCCAGGGTACAGAGAAACAGGCGCTCTCGCACATCATTGTTAAGAGTAAAAACTGACACAGCAACTATGAAAGGACATTTAATTGCATTTACTTAAAATTTAAATTGCCATGTAACCTTTAACCAATAATTCCATTTCTATGAATTTTTCCTATAAATACACTTGTACATGAACACAAAGAGGACTGACTGTACAAGGATATTCATTGCAATAGTAACACCAAAAGGTTAGAACCAGCCAAAAAATTCAATAAGGAGAGGAGGTTAACTAAGTAATAGCATACACATATTTTAGAAAAATTACATAGCCATTTAAAGGGATAGGAAGGTTCCATATATTCTGTTGTATATATCCTCAATATGTATTATGAATTGTTTAAGCAAAATATAAGCAAATGTGTATAACACAGATCATTTGTGTTAAGGAAAAAAACGACTTCATTATCTCTAGATGATCACTAAGAAACTGTAAAAGTCATGCCCTTCAGGGAGGGAATTTAAGAACCTAAAGAACTTGAAGGAAATAAATCAGAGATCTACGTTATACTTTACATATTATAGCTTTACAAATTTATACACACACACACGTAATTATTCCAATAAATACATTTACTTTGGAACTGAGCTTCACAAAAGTCCTTCACAAAAGTCCCTGACATCTAATAATATCTAATTCATTAGAAGGGAGACCAATACAGAAGAGGAAGGGGATCTAGAGGTAGGTAGGCGGGATGGGCATTGGGAAACACTGGGGAACAAAATCTACCAAATTATGCTATGTCTGTGTATGAATATACCACAATGAATCTTGCTTTTACATAATTATAATGCACTAGTTAAAATAATAGTAGTAGTAATGATGATAATAATAGTAATAATAGAAGATCAGTAGAGTCAAGCAAGCAGATCAGAGAGAGAATAGGAAGGTAAAGGAGAATAAGATTGACCAAATTGCCTTCTGTTCATGGGATCAAATTATTTTATGTTCATGAGATCAAACCAAGGGTCTCACCTTTGCTAAGTTTTCTACCACTGAGCTACATCTCCAGACTGATACCATGCTATTTTAAATATATACTATAAACTACTGTTAGACAAACCAAAGATGACAGATATTTTAGCTTGTTCTAATAAATACCAGAGTAAACACTATTTTTAAAAGTTCCTATAAATGACTGAAGAACAAGTCATAAACACAAGTCCACTGTGCATATACTCACTTTTTGTCATTTTTAATAATTTTAAATTTTTATTTTTACTAGACATATTTGAGCAATAAACAATTCTTTCTTTCTGCTGACTTCACCTATTTGCTGACATGCATACCCTCTGAGAATGCAGTGAATACTTAATACTTACGCAAAAGTAGAATGGTTGCTGTAAAATAGGTTGAATCAAATATTATTTCAACTTGACTCCCTACTTTGTAAATACAACTCAGTAAATATAACACTCTAGATATAATTTTAACAGGACATTTCATTTTAATTCTCTTGAATCTAACTTTTATTGCATTTAAGTTAATCTCCTGTTTTAAAAGCTAATTCAACCATCTATAGATCTCACTTTGTGTACCATCATGAAGGGTACAAAAGATTTACCAATTTCTTGTTGCATCAGAACACATATGAATCACATCTGAATAAGATAAATGTTGCCACTCTTAAAATTCAGAAGCTGTTAATTCACAAATTAGTAGATTGTGGTATAATTCTGGCTCATTTGTTCACTCACTTTAAAGACTACAAGCTCCTAAATTCACAGTTAAACCTACAGGCAGTTTTATTTATTTACTTGCTTGTTCAAATCGAAAAAAAATCTATCATTCTGAACTAACTGGAGTCAAGGGCCTTATTTATTTTAATCCCATACAATCCGATCACATATTAATTGAACACCCGATCCTGACCTACTAGTACAGGGTAACTCTTAAGTTGTTTCAATATGCATTTCTTCAGATTATTAAATCTCTTGAGAATTATTTTTGTTTTTCCTTTTATAAATCTATACAGTTCCTTAATACAAAGCCTTCAATACATTTTTTATTACATCACATTTTAAAAACAAAGAACACTGTAGTTAACCCAGCTTGATAAAAAGAAATATTTCATTTGTATGTCAATTTATTTATCCAAGTCCATTTTTAAAATAAGCCATATTTTTATAATAAATCATGGTTATTTACATCCTGACTTTTGCTTCCAATAAAATGACTTGCAGGCTAGGGTATTCTGAATTTATATGTTGTCATAATTGTTGTTTATGTTGTTACATCTTGGAATTTGGCACCAAGTTGCTTTAGATTTGTAGAGATTGTTACAGAGACATTTCTGGTGTAGTAATTAATTTTTATTCTTCATTTTCCAATGTACTTAAACTAATCAGGAGAGGGTGAGGCATGGAGGAAAGAAAATAATCCTTTTCACGGGTCAACCAAAGGCAAATATAATAAAACTCCCCAGAATTTTTATCTTGATCAAGAATCTGATTGTATTGAATAAATACAATGTAAAATGATTGTCAGGGAAAATAGTAGAGGAAAAAATTAAATTTTCAAGGTTCATTCTAAGTGATCCATTCTTATAGTATGGCAGTTTACAAGTAACCTAAATACTTTATTTGGAACTCATTGTACTTTTTACTTACAAAAATGTTATTTACTTATCCATTCCTCTGTTTCATTGCACGTGGATGTGTTGCTATGGATGATAATGATTACAGAGCTACAAAGTTTACCATAGCTTCAGTCATCAGTGCTCCCACCCATAGAGTGTCATCCTTAGAAACCATCTGGTGCTCCTTCTGCATAATTAGCAAAATATTGACTTAGCACTTAACACTCCAGGGATGATTAAACCAATTTTTTTTTAAGCAAGAAAAATTCCAGCCAAGTCAAAACAGAATTGCAATGTATATATCAAAAGTTTCTCTTATCTAGATTTTTAAATGCCCAGGGCTTACCTGCTTTTATTCATCTATTTATTGGAATACCTGAATTCTGCAAATGGTATGTTCAGTGAGTAAAATGCTACCAAAACAGATGTTACCTACCCACTGAATTTTTATTCCAAATTTGGTTGTCTGCAGTGGTGAATCACAGTAAGGTAACTCAAACCATCATAAGAAAATTTGAAGATACATTTGCCTTACAGTGTTTACCTTGAAATAAGACTATTAAGCTACTAAAACTTAAAAGCACAGGAGCTAGCCAAGTTGCAAAATAACACTCAGGATAAGACCAGTGCATCATAATTTCTCTAATTGATTTTCTTAAAGCAGATGTCTAAGATGTGTTCCTCACATTAAAAACAAAAGGGAGGAGATTAAGGTTTTGAACTATGGCTCAGACAAGCGGTCTGAGTGTGTTACAGTCGTCAGAATTCATTCAGGAGGAAAGCAAGCATGGCAAAACATTACTCAGCAAAGCGTTGCACTTTAAAATGTCTTAATTCTAAACTGCAGATTGTACATATGTTCTTTTTCATCCAGTTTCTGTGAACCAAATGCTTGCCTAAGGACAATGGAAGCCAACCAAAATTTAGTAAGTGACTATCACCTTCTAAATGATATACACAAGAAAAACATGGTATCATGGAAGATGAGAGAAGAGTATAAAGGGCTGTAAGTTCCAAACTGTGTACTAAGGAACCTTAACACACCCACTCACAATAGAGAACTCATAGGATTCCTGTGAGATATTTAAACTTTCCAAGAGAAATACAGCAATACACAATATCTGTTGATCAGTCAGCAAACTACAAACACAAATTAGTTCAGAATTTCAATATTACTTCATGCTACATTCATTTCTATGACATCATATCTTAGCAAAATGGTATTTTTTTTAGTGGATACTATAATAGAAAGCAAGTGTGCTAAAATGAATGTGGAAAGGATATGGGGTGGCAATGACCAATTCATTTTCAGCATTTGAAAAGTATGCATTTCCCAGGAACAAATGGTAATAGTGATTATGTAAGAATAAAATTAGTGTTTTTGCTTTCAATTTATATGTAATATTCTTCAAAGTGCTATAAAATTATTAGTGCATAAATATCTAAGTTGCTTGATTTCAACCATGTAAGAAAGTGAAATGCTAAGTATTTCTTTTGGATCAGAGTCACTGTGAACAATAACTGACATACTGGGACACCATGAACCAAGAAAATCTGACAACTTTTGGCAGAGAGTCTTAGAGACTACTCGCTCCTGAGTGTACAAATTCAAGTAAATAAACACACTGGTTATGAATAAAGGAAGATAACAAAATACCAGAAAATGCACTTTTTCAATTAGTGCCTCAATACTCTGGACCCAGAAAAACAGGATGACTCTGGAGTTACCCTAAGCAAAATCAATAGTCTCAATGTCAGTACCAAGTAAGTCAGTACTTTAATGCATATGTACTCTGAAAAGGAAGCACATGATAAGGAAACAATGAGACAACCTGAGGAAAGTAAATAAAATTCTACATACCAAAAGACAAACTCAATGGAAATACTACATTGTTAGGTAGAAATTGGCAGAAAAAAATAATAAGCATTTATACAACTTTACACTCAGAGGTATCCTGACAGCATCTGGTAGTATTTTTTATCCCAGACCAATGTGCAATCAGGAAAATGTGCATGGGCACATGGGAGGAAAAGATAACTAAAAACGAAAATCATGGAACTTTAAAATAAATACAAGAGAGAGGAATCACAGGTAGAAAACACACACATAAGGGAAAAGATCCTTGCATTGGATAGAGTAAAAAGGGAAAGGATAACAAGCCTAAAACAACCTATAAATTATTATTTAAAGGGATAGGGAAAGATAGAATATAGTTGAGGTCAGGCAATACCTCAACTATAACTTATGATTCCTATAAGAACACCCCTAGAACATTACAGCAAAACATAATGCCAGTTGATGTGAAGGCATGATTCTTGTTCCACAAACAAAAAACGATGAGACTCAAATATGAGAGGTCACCTATAGGCACATAAAATTTGTTAATGTAAACATCAATTTTTATTTAAATGTAAACAGCAAACTATCAGTAAAAAAAAATTAAGTCAAGAAGTACATTATTATTTTACTGTTGTGTTCTTTTAATGAATTGGAGGCAACAGAGTAGTAGTCTGGGATATCAATGCAGAGTTGTTTTACTAAAACTAAGTCAGACCAAAGGAAAACTTTGCTAAAAGCAGAGTAGTATTGGTACATAGATGTGACTAATAGTCCAAACAAGTACACTCTTTTCTCAGCTATTAGCTAATTGCCTAACCTCTGAAATGTCACATAATCTTACTGTTTCTTAGGCTCCCAGACTTAAAAAAAATAGATAATATGTAAAATTTATTATGTCATAGTTATTGTAAGAATTGGATATCATGACAGAATTAAGATACTTTGAAATTAAGTTTTTTGTTCTAATCATGCAAAATAGTGCTTTTACATTCACATATGAATTTAGGAGGATTCAGACATGCCAACAATGCAGCTTCAATACTTCTATACATTTAATCTGTACATTTTACACCCATATATATCATCCCTGCAATACTGGGACTTAAACTCATGGCCACATCAGATACACAGGCATCAAAGAAGATGAAGGAAAATAATCACAATAATGACTGGATTATTTTAAATAGCACATTAAAATTATTCCTAGATAACCAACTGGTTACCAAATCCTCTAAATTATGTCTATAAAATGCATCTTGAGACTGAAAAATAATCTATCACTAATTTCATTTTCAAGTAAAATATTTGTAGTTATTCATGCCATTTCCAAGATGATTGTCATATTTGGTGTTTCTTATTCTCTCTCACTACTCTTGACTAACCCTGTATTGCCTGTCATCTGAACTTCTAAACAGCCTAATTGATACCTCTAACTCCAATCTCTTCTCCTGTCTCTACATTGCTCACCCCATCCATAATCTTCCCTAAATATAGAGGTAATTATATTACCACTAGGCTAAAAATCTGATTGGCCCCACTGCATCCCACATCATAATCTGCAATCCTCACTATTCAGTTAAAGGTTTTCATGAATCTATCCACAATTTTCTTTGCAGCTTTATCATCTTGAACACAGCCAGTCTTTCAGCCAAATCGGCCCATTTCCTATTTCCTCAAAAATTAATTGCATTTTCCTTCCACCAAGGCATTTCTTTGTGTTCTTTCTTCAAAACAAATGAAATGCCATTCCTCTCTACCTCTACCTGTTAAACTCAAATGCTGCTTCTTCCATAAAGTCCTCTTGAGAGATAAAAGTCTTGATCTGGAGTCAATCTTTCATTCCTTAGTATGTATAACATTTATATTTTTTCATAGACATATAAATTTTGCTTTACATATACTATCTGTTTTCTCCTTCACTAAGCATCAGCTCATTGAAGAAGACTTATCCTGTTTATTTTAATTTCCCCTATAAAGCCTAGAAGAGTGCTCTGAATCTATAACATGTCCACTACATTTAAATATTGAAACTTTATGCAACTAAACTTCATCTAGAAAAATAAGAGTCAAGAAATTAATATGAACACATTCCAATGATGGATCAATAGAAATATGTGCTATGCTGTATGCTACATCATATCATATAGCTTGTCCACTTCAATCACTGACAACTGTTTTTAAAAACAAATTGTAAAAATCTTAAATAAGCTTTATCCTTTAATTTATTTTTAAAAACACAACAGTAACTTCTTCAATAATCATGTTCCATGGCAAAACAAGTGTATTTGCCTTTCCAAAATTTGTCTTTCTAAAACCTCTATTTCTTGAATTCAATTCTTCAATAGAAGTTATTATCCCTCAAAAGCTGGATAGAAAAGTAAATTCATTATCCAAGGCATATTTTTTTCACATCTTATTAGACTTCCTTTCATATTTAGACCACTAGTGGAATTCCTGTTTTACCTTTCTTCTGAAGACAAAGTTCATTCCGATCTACTAGTACTTGTCTCAGGAAGAAAGGGAGAGAAGGCCATTAATCTATCTCACTTGCCAGATACTGAAAAAATGAGGATCAAAGAGGAAAAATAACATAAATTTAGTTGGTTAGGAAAAAAATCCAACTATTAACTATGTCTTCCAAGCTCTATTTAATGAATAAATTTCTTAAAGAAAACTTCTTTTCCAAATTTCATGAGGTGATACTATTTAAAAGGTTCTAATTTATCTGAATATTAGTGCATATTTTCCTTTACCAAGTTTTCTTGAAATAAGACCCAGATACTTTTTTAAATATTTATTTATTTGCTTTAGTTGTACATAATGCACCTATTTTTACGTGGTGCTGAGGATCGAACCCGGGCCGCGCACATGCTAGGCGAGCGCTCTACCACTGAGCCACAATTCCAGCCCAAGACCCAGATACTTTTAAATTGACAAGAAACAGAGACATAAAACAAGAAAATAAAGGTCATAGAATGAATTTAAGTGTGGCATATTAAGGAACATAGAGGCTCCTAATTCTATCAAGTTTTTCTCCAGATACATTCTAAGATGCTCTGACCCCCATTGACATGCATAAATGTAGGGAAACTGAACTTTTGAAGGTTATATAGTAGGTAAAACACTTTTAAAGTGAACTATCGTGCTCTAAGACAGTGAATGCCAATCCAGAGACATTTCAGTGGCCAAAGGGACTTTACACTCAGAGGCAACAACTAGACTGCACATATCACCTGTTCGTTGCAAACATCCTGACAAGCATCTCAGTTACTTTAAAGAGGCTCATCAAAATTCTTAGAGCACCAAGTGTATGTGTGTGGGGGGGTGTCAACTGAAGCAATTAGTCAAACAGAAAGAATCACTGCCATAGCCATTTCATTGTACAATTCTGGAAACCTTACAACATCATAAAATTGCATTTCCAAGATGAAAATTACCCCAGGAGATTTCTGGAAATTATACATAGTCTGGATGGATTCAACCCACTTTCTAATATTTAACATTTTCTTTACTCTTTTTTGTGCCTTTGTACCCTAGCCAGCTTTGAGAAAAATATTTAATATTTCTACTACCGGTGAAATTAAGTTAATTTAGCTCTCCCAAATTTCTTCACATTTTATACCTGCTCAGTATTCCTGGAATGGGAAGAGAAGTGCAGAAGGCAGAAAGATTCAAACGTGTTAAAGAGCTACTGTGATATGTTGTATTATGTTCTCAACTACATGTTGCCATACTTTGCCATGTGACTTTTACTGCCTCCCTGTAGATGGAATATATTTCTCTATCCCATTGCTGTACTTGGATGCATGGCCTGGCCAATAGAATATGAGAAGATGTGACATGTGTCATATCCTTACAGAAGTTTTAAAGGTACCTGCATTGTTTTGTTCAGGCTTTAGTATTCCTGGACTCTGCTATGAGAACAATATGGCCCAGATAGGGATTGCTCCTTCAACCTAGATCACAGATTGAAAAGGCATTAGGCCAAACAGAGCCAAATAGAGCCTACAGATCTGTGACTAAGAAATAAATGCTGTTGTAAGCCACTGAGATTTTGGTGTTCTCTGTGACAGCAGTAAAGCTGACAAACAAAAAACTAGTAAAAGAAATGGTATTATGTCACATAACAATCTCAAACTCTCAATGACTCACAACAACAAATGTTTATTTCTCAGCTCATATTGGGGGATGCAGGTCAGCTTCTGTGTCTCTAGGCTGTGAGTCAGATCAAGTCTACTCCATTGGTCTTCTCATCCTGGAACCTGAGTTAAAGATATAGAAACATGCCCTTCTCATAACAGAGAGCACAGGAATAAGAGGCCTGATGGAAAACTGTAATGCTTCTAAAAGTTTCTGCTCAGAAATTACATGACAAGAACCCAAAGTCAATGGGGAAGAGGAAGTATCCTTCATTTATAAGGAACCAGTGATTATGATCAGTAGTACAATGCACCGTACTTATTACAATCTAGCCACTGGACTAGCTGTATTTTACATAAGTTATCTCATACCTCACCAAACCTCTACAGGTGGCATCAGTCCCATCTTGCAGAATATTGAAGCTCAGAGAAGTAACACTTGTCTAAAGTTATTCAGAAGGTGTGAGAAGGGAGAGCTGGTGTTGGGGGGTCCCAGTCCAGAACTATGTGACTCCAGAGAACTTGCTCTTACTCCCACCTCACACTCACATATATTTTCCTCTGTCAAGTTATAAGCATTAACTTAACATGGCATCTATCCTGGTGTAAAGCCTGTATTTGGCTATAAGACTTCAATAAGTAAACTTTCTGAGTGAAACAAGTGTAAGGGTAGTAAAAAAGAGAAACTTCTATGAAAATAGGCTTATTTTAGAAAGACAGTCAGGAATGAGCACAACAATGAAGAGGTATGTGAATGAGAATTCAAGGAACTGGAAAATAAGAAGAGAAATTGATAGCACTCCTCTGGGCAAGAGCACTTACAAAAATAGGTTGCCTCAGGGGAAACCTTTTTAGACTGATTTCACAAGCCATAAGAAAAGCACTGGTGTGTTTCCCTTTCCTTTAAAATGTGTACACCTAGTTGGTTTTTTGTTGCTGTTGTTTGTTTTTTTGTTTTGATTTTTGAAGCTTCCTAAGTACTACCATGTACTCATAACAGTGCCTGTTTTAAGACTCCTAGCTTATGAACACCAAGTGCTTTTTAAAATCTAGAAACCATGTCATCCCAGGTGCCCTTGAATGGGTTGCCCTCAACACATTTGAATAGTCATTTTCACATCCCTGGGACTCCAGATCATGATCTGCTGTATGTGCCAGTTCCTACAATTTTAATTCTATTTGAAATATTAACATTCTATAGTAGCAATGTAGCTTCTAAGTTATTGCTGACTTTTTAATTCAAAAATTTTAAACATTAAATACATAACTATGCCTTCAGAAAACTGCCTAACCATCAGATAAATAATAATCACAGCTGTAGAAACTCCTTAGGATATTAGTATTTGCAACAGAAAGTTGAATCTTATAGCAAGCCTCCAAGCCAGATAGCAAGACTGCCACTGAAGACAATGCAAACCTCTAAGTGGTACAGCCTAGTACTACTAATTAATCCTGTAATAGTGTTCTGTACGAATTTGTTTGGGTATATTGGAAAACTGTTAACTATAAAACACAATGGGGGAAAAAGGAGGCAAAGAGGAGGAGGACAAAAAGAAGGAGGAGGAGGAAAGAAGGGAAAAAAAGAGAAAGAAGGAAAAATAGGCCAATATTTACCTATGTAGGAAAAGAAAACTAGCAGTTAGTTTAAGTTCATGCAAACTGGGCCTAACTATTCTCATTAACCTCCACCTGTTTGTCCCCAAATGTTGCTATCTAGCAAATCACTTATAATTTTCCAGTAGTATTACTAAGCTATATTTAACTAACACAGATTTGTATATCTTCCTACAATTCAGAAGGTCAAATTACATGGCAGATTAAGTCAGAATTGACTCAATTGATGCATAAACAGTGTATCTCAGAAATATTATCTTGTTCATTCTCAGGCATCAGTAGATTATTCAAGTTGATGGTCTTTGAACCAAGAGTCCACCGGTCTCTTTGACAGATAACCCAAAGTGGAGAAAATTTTTACTAATACAGTATGTGACTGTGCATATCCAGACATAAAACATCAAAGTAAACCTATGACATATGACTATTATAATACTTATATGTGTGAGAAAATTAAATGTAGACACATTTATTAAACTAGAAAAAAGGTGGAAATGAAAAATTATAACTATAAAATGATATAAAAATATCAGTTATTCAAAATTCATGATTATAAAAAGACTAGATGAGGTATATAAAAAAAACTATAAATTTGGTGTCAGAAAGATATGACTCTAATTCTAGCTCTATTACTGTGTGTTAACTTCCATAAACCTCAGACATCTGATCTTTAAATAAGATAATATTGGATTTTTTAGTATTAAAAGAGACCACAGTCATATAAAGTTCATTGAACAAGGTTTAACACATGGGTATTCAATAAATAAATTTTAAATTTTAGGAAATGTTTGATTTGAAAGGACTGGAGAATATATTTATAAATATTTTTTAAATGACATTTCAGAATTTTGGCTATAGATGGTACTATAGTTTGGCTACTTAATGTTCCCCAAAGGTCCATATATTAAAAGCTTATCCCCACGGTGGTGGCAATTGGAAGGTGCTGCAGAGCTTTAGGAGGAGGGGCACTGTGGGAGAACCTTAGGTCATTAGGTATGAGTCCCGAAGGAAATTGTGGATCACCAGCACCTTCATGTTTCTCTTTTGCTTCCTGGTTTTATGAGGCGATGGTTTTGCTCCACCACACACATGCTCCCACCAAGATGTGTTACTAGTATGGGTCCAAAGCAATGGGGTTAATTGATCATAGACTCAAATCTCCAAAACTGTGAGACAAAGTAAATCTTTTCTCTTATAAGTTAATTATCTCAGGTATTTTGTTGTACTGATGGAAAGGTAACTAACAGATGGAATAAAAGCAATTTTTCTTTTCTAACATTTCTCTCTTGAAAATAACCAAGAAGAATGAAAATGGGAGGTAGGAAGAACCCTCAATAAAGCAATAAAATACAAGCTCAAAGCACAAAATGAAGACTATCTACTAAATACACTGACATAAGAAAAGAAGGGAGAATAATACAAATTGACACTAACCTCCTCAAACTTCAAATAAGAGCAGCTCAAGAGGCTGAAACAGACAGATAGCAAGTACAAAGTCAACCTCAGCAACTTAGCAAGGCCCTGTCTCAAATTTTTAATAAAAGGCTGGGGATGTGGCTCAGTGTTCAGTGCCCCTGGGTTCAATCCCTGGCACCAAAAACAAACAAAAACTTAAAGCAAGAATAAATTTCCCCAAAAATAAGTACCACAATCTCAAAGGATATCAGATGATCTTCAAATGATCCTTTAATTAAAGTGATATGGTTTAGGGCCATTAGAAACAAAAAAAACTAGTATGGAATATTCCTGTGAAGAAATATCCCAGTTCCACACAGGAACATTGCAGGTAAAGTGAGCTCAGTAAAGAAGAAACATGCAGACAGACCATCTTGTATATAATCTAATCTCTTAAGACACTGCCTGAGGTGAAGGAAAGGAAGCAGAGATACCAGATCACAACACAGATAGCCTGACTTAAGGTGCTTTATTGTAAACCATACCAAACTACAGATGCCGAAAACTAAGGGAGATGTAGGAGATGTAGGTAAAGAATGCAAGGGGGTGGTGAGGTTCTTCAACACTACAAATACCAATTAAAGTTGCCAAGACTAAGCAGGGAAAGCCGCTAAAAGTACCCTATCCCAGCTCCCTCTACACTATTTCTCCTAATATGATTTTTTAGCAAATAATTATCCACTATAGAAAGTCCCCAATTCATTTGAAAATAAGCAGTAAGAATGGAATCAGTAAAGGACCTATAACAAATATATATATGTATGTATGTATATATAATTTTTAAAAAGGAATATTTAAAGATAAGAGATAGGAATATATTCTAATTCAACCTAAATTTATTGAGTTCTATGTGCCATTATATTTTCACTTGTATCATAATTAATTAAATTTTATTTGATATACATATTGACCTCATGGGATAAAGATTAAATTCCTATTTTTAAAATTAGGAAACTTGAAGCTTAAGGTCATACAGCTATTAAATGTTGTAATCTAGACATAAATCTAGGTCTTCTCAATTAAAAACCCACACTCTAAGCTGTGCTGAAAAGCTTCTACATAAACCAGGAGCAACTGGGGTTGTAACATATGATAACTAAATCCATCTTCCCAGTAAGTACACCTTTCATAAGAACTTACACTTCAATCATACCTACTTTCAGCCTTCAACTTTCCAAATTAAAGTTTTACAACATTTTTAGCCTATATTAATATGAATTCATTCATGTTCTCTAATGATTTTTCTAGATTTCCTTTGATTCTATTTCTTTCTGGAGATGCAATAACAAAACGTGGTTTTACAGTTTAGCTACTATGTTGTTTTGCTTAAGTACAAGATTCTAATTTTATTCTAATTTTTTTTCCCTCATGATACCCCATATTTTGATTTTTTTTTTTTTTTTGGTCATATACATACAGAAACTCTAAAGTAATTCTGCCTATTCTGTGTAATGAGTAGGAGTTAAACTTTGTTCTCTTTGTCTTAAATAGGAAGAAAACCAGGAATAATCTCCACTTTAGAAAGTGAAGATTTTTTTTCCATTTTCCTTCCTATTTACCCATCTTGATATCTGTTGTATATTATAGTCGTTCTTAATTAACATTTTACTACCTGAAGAAGCTTGGCATAAGATTATTATTCCAACAACACAGGATATTCCTCTATATGCTTCCTCTTCATATTAAAAAAAAAGTAGTTAGTTTTAGAACTAATATATGAAGACAGGATCTATTTATTTTTGCTGTTTAGTTTCCTAATATATTATATGAGCAAGAAATGAAACAAAGCAAACTGTCTCAAAATCTTGTGACTTTAATTTTATCTCCACTGGACTTTAAATTCAGTGCTCAAAAATTCTAAAAATTTGCTTATTTCTGTAACACATTTTCAATTCTCATGACTTATATACACTTATATCTAATAGTAAATATCTTACTTATTAATTAAAGGCAATTCAGGGTTTATATAGTCTCCTTAACTAAATCTCAACTATGCAGTCCTACTTTGAACATGTCCCCTATATCATGATTTAAAATCTTTTAAAATAACATATATTCTAGAGTAAATAAAGTAAAATTACTTTATAAAAACAGACCTTGACATAACATAAGCCCCAAATAAAATGTAGCCTCAATATCAAATTATGGTCTCAATGAAACAATGGCAAGGTCCAACATTACCCCAAATTTTTTTTTTTTTTTTTTTTTTTTTTTTTTTTTTTTTTTGTGGTACCGGGGATTGAACTCAGGGGCACTCGACCACTGGGTCACATTCCCAGCCCTTTTTTTTTTTATATTTTATTTAGAGACAGGGTCTCACTGAGTTGCTAAGTGCCTCACCATTGCTGAGGCTGGCTTTGAACTCGCGATCCTCCTGCCTCAGCCTCCCAAAGTGCTGGGATTACAGGCGTGCGCCACCGCGCCCGGCCCCAAATATTTTTTGAAGCATCTTATACCAATGCTTTCAAGCACTGAGCCTTGCAAAGCTGAGTTGTGAATTACAAGTCTTAAACTTGCAAAGTGTAATCATCCTCCACAGGTAAGATATTCTGCTTATTTTATGGAGGAACATTTCAATTTAAATTAAACTTTTGAATGTTTTGATGATTGCTAAAGTTAAGTATACAACATGGGAAAGAGAACATTTTATCATATTCAGCATAATAGAAGTATAATATGGATTTCTGATAGAAATATTTTCAAGAAAATGAAATCACTAAATTAAAATTTTATTTAATATTGATGTCCTGTATCAAAAAAATACTTAGTCACAAAATTACAGATTGGCAACTGTTTAAAACATAATACTTAGCATACTGATTATATTCATTCATCAAAAGTATCATAAAAATGTTCAACATAAATCAAAAGTATATAATATCAGTACCTTGCAATAGAAACATAATATTTAAAACTAAATGAATATATATTTCATATTCTGGCATAATTTAGCCTGTGAGATTAAGATAATAAACGACTATAATAACTGAAAAAATATTTTCTAAAAATTAGGTAAGACAAAGAACTAATGGAAAACTCAATTAAAACTTAAACAATCTTGGCCCTTTCATCATATTCTAAAATTTGAATTCTGAAGAGGTCAAAGGTGAAAATCACCTATTAACTCCTCTTTGTTACTCCTTTTCAGCAGCAGCAAATAGTTGCTACATTTTTCACTCCACAATAAAGATATTCAATGTGAGAAAAGTTTTAATGATAGTATTATACCCTCACCTAAAACGTGAAATTTTTGTCTTCAGTATAAGAATGATAGCCATAATTTTTCATTTTGTCTTACTAGAGTACATGTTTGAGCAGGAGAAAGAGGTAACAAGAAAATTCTAAATATTGAAAGGAAAGTAGCCCATACCTTGGAATAATTACATTATGTCATGTGGTAACAATGAATTTGTTCATATGTCACTTTTTAAAATAAACATGCTCTTCTCACAAACAATAATATTATATCCAATTGAATATTAAGGGTGGGAGGGGGAAATCACACACAAACACAATGCATAGTTCCAAACAAAGATATCTCTAAGGATTTTTTTAAAACCAATAATACAACATGAGCACATGTTCTTATCTTGTCCACCTTAACCTACCAACCTATGGATCAAAAAGCACATACATGTTGAGGGAAACACAAAATTGGGAGCTTAAAAAAGTCATCAATTCAGGATCAATAACTGGGTATTTAGAGCAATGATTTGCCACAATAAGGGGTTTTTTTATTTTTATTTTTTTTTAATTGTAGATAGCATGCTTTGTTTGTTTATTTTCATGTGGTGCTCGGGATCAAACCCAGTGCCTCACACATGCTAAGCAAATGCTCTGCCACTGAGCTACAGCCCCAGCCCAAGACATTTTTAATACTATATTAGATAGTTAATACAACAACATGGCAGAAGCAGTAAGTCTAACAAAATATAAAATCATTCATCTTTTAATCTACAGATAATAGATTATTGGTTAGTGATAACAGAAAACCTCAGAAAATTCTCAAATGATTAATTCTTAGGCCTACATATCACAGAACTATGAAAATTTTAAAAACTAAGGGTCTTGGAACCTAAAAGAAATAAAGCTGCAAATAACACTGATCTTTAAAATGTTTTAAAGACCCACTCCCGTGGAATCATATTTTTCTGCCAACTAAACTGGATTCATGTTTCTTCTAGAATTTTGTCCTATATGCAATAAATTTGCAATATATAACTTTGGTCAATGCCTAAGTTCTTGATCCACTTTGAGTTGCATTTCATGCAGGGTGAGAGATACATTTTGTTACATATGGATTTACAGTTTTCCCAGCACCATTTGTTGAAAAGGTAATCTTTCTAATATGTGTTTATGGTGCCTTTGTCTAGCATGAGACAACTGTATTTATGTCTGTTTGTCTCTGTGCTTTCTATTCTGTACCATTGGTCTTCATGTCTGTTTTGGTGCTAATACCATGCTGTTTTTGTTATTTAGCTCTGTAGAATAATTTAAGGTCTGGTATTGTGATGCTTCCTGCTTCACTTTTCTCACTTTTCTTTCTTGCTTTGGCTATTCTGAGCCTCTTACTTTTTGCAAACGAATTTCATGACTGCTTTTTCTATTTCTATGAAGAATGTCATCAAAACCTTAATAGAAATTTCATTAAATCTGTATAGCACTTTTGGTAGTATGGCCATTTTGACAATATTAATTCTGCCTATCCAAGAACATGGGAAATCTGTCCATCTTGTAAGGTCTTCTTCAATTTTTTTTCTTTAGAGTTCTGTCATTTTCATTGTAGAGGCCTTTCACCCCTATGCCTACTAGAAGAAAAAGTAGGCCCAACTCTCCATCACGTTGGCTTAGGAACCAAATTCCTCAACAAGGCTCCTAAAGTGCAAGAAGTAAAAGCAAGAATAAATAAATGGGATGGTATCAAACTAAAAAGCTTCTTCACAGCAAAACAAACGATCAAGAATGTGAACAGAGAGCCTACAGAATGGGAGAAAATCTTTGCCACTTGCACCTCAGAACACTACTCTCTAACATGTGTGTATATATATATATATATATATATATACATATATATATATATATATCAAAAAAAAAAAAAAACTCCAAAAAACAAATAACCCAATCAAAAAATGGACAAAGGAACTGAATAGACACAGAAGAAGAAATATAATTGGTCAACAAATTTATGAAAAAATGCTCAACATCACTAGCAATTAGAGAAATGCAAATCAAAACTACACTGAGATTTCATCTCACTCCAGTCAGAATGGCAATTATCAAGAATATAAGTAACAAATGAGGTATGGTGGCACATGTCTGTAATCCCAGAGGCTTGGGAGGCTGAGGCAGGAGGATCAAAAGTTCAAAGCCAGCCTCAGCAAAAGTGAGGCACTAAGCAACTCAATGAGACCCCATCTCTAAATAAAATACAAAATAGGGTTGAGGATGTGGCTCAGTGGCCAAGTGCCCCTGAGTTCAATCCCCAGTACCCACTCCAAAAGAAAAGAATACAAATAACAGTAAATGTTGGCGCAGATGTAGGAGAAAAGGCACACTCATACATTGTTGGTGGGACTGAAAATTGGTGTGACCGCTGTGGAAAGCAGTATGGAAATTTCAAAGAAAACTTGAAATGAAACCACTATTTGATCTAGTCATCCCATTCCTCGGCATATATCCAAAGGACTTAAAATCAGCATATTACAGTGATGCTACAGCCACATCAATGTTCATAGCAACTCAATTCACAGTAGCCAAGCTTTGGAACCAACCTAGGTACCCTTCAACAGATGGATAAAGAAAAGGTGGTACATATACACAATGGAATATTACTCAGCCATAAAGAAAAATGAAATTATGGCATTTGCCAGTAAATGAATCCAACTGGAAACTATCATGCTAAGTGAAATAAGCCAATCCAAAAAAAAAAAAAAAAAAGGCTGAATGTTCTCTCTGATATGCAGATGTTGACTCACAAAAGGTGGGGAAAGGAAGGAGTGGAAGTTCACCAGATTGAACAGAGGGAAGTGGGGGGAAGGGAGCAGGAATGGGAATGAGAAAGACAGTAGAATGAATTGGACATAACTTTCCTATGTTCATATATGAATACATGACCAGAGTGACTCCACATCATGTATAACCACAAAAATGGGAATTTATACTCCACGTATGTATGTCAAAATACCTTCTACTGTCATGTATATCTAAAAAGAACAAATTAAAAATTTTTTAAATTAAAAAAGAAATAGATGACTTTGAAGGTCACTCCAACTTAGAATAATATAATTCCATAACCTTGGGAATATTAGAAGTCCCCAAGACACAAAGGGACTTACTCCAAAGGTTCACTTTAGAATTTAGAATGCAACTTTCCATAGAAATACTGATACCAATAATAGTTAAAATTCTATGCCAGTCCATTCATAGCATAACTGAGCACTGGGTTATCACACTCAAGTTTCTAAAAAAAATATGCATTGAGTTCTATATGGGGACTCCAAGAACAAACCATTCTTTTGACCTTCACATCTCTACAATTCTGAGGAAGGATTCTACTGGTGTTGCCAGCAATCGTTCCAAGAGCTAAGCCTGAGACCTTAACAAAACTTCATTGATCACATTTTAAACTGGAGCTTTGACACCACCTTCCTTTTATCCTATCAATGAAACCTTAATCAACAAAGCTGTGGACATGATAGTAATGATGACAAAGTAATTGCCAAAGAGAGAAAAGTTTATGCAGAAGCATTAAGCTGAATAAGACTACTTAGAGGGGCTGGGATATAGCTTAATTGGTAGAGTGCTTTTCTCCAATGCACAAGGCCCTGGGTTCAATCCCCAGCACCACAAAAAAAAAAAAAAAAAAAAAAAAAAAAAAAAAAAAAAAAAAGACTACTTAGGGATAATCTTTAACCTAGGCCACAATTCATAATGTGATTTCATAATGACAGAATTTTACCTGAATATTGGAGGAAAGTAGAAATACATTCACATTTTAGTTTCAAGACACTGATGTTGACTCACTGACAATATCACCATTAAGATCATTCTAAGATTGGATATGCTAAAAAAAAACATTTTGCAAACTGTTGAAAATGTCTACAGATGATGGTATCTCTAAATTGGTCTGCAAAATTGATATATCTTTAGCTGGCAGACTACTACTTTTCAGGTAAATCAAGGCCAGACATGGTCTAACAAGGAAAGCTATTGTGTATATCTATGCCTCAAGAATCAAACAAGATTGTTTCATCCTTCTTTGTTTCTTTTTTGAAGCATGATTGATGTCTTAAATATTTGGTTTTAACTGATAAAAAAAGTTTAATTTCCTATAAGTGTAACAGTTAGAAAGTACTTATCCAGGCATTGGTTATCATGCCTATCTAGTTGTAAAAATTGCCAAATTCTGGTTTAGGAAGTTACTTATTTTATCAAACAGGAGCCTAGACAAGTATATAACTAAGCAACAATTCTCCCTGAAGAAGGCATTATGAATCAGTCATATGTTAGTATCTTCTTTTCTCAAAATATTTGGTTAGATAAGTTGTTTTTATTACTTTTGTCTAGGACCTGATCCAAGCATATTTCAATTTCTGCAACTTAAATTTGCAAATGTTATTTTCCATCTAGCTGGCACATTGTTACTCTCCAGATCACCCTCACATGAGGAGACTATTATCGATTGTGAAAACCTAACAGGTGGGTCATATCAAAGGTCACATTAGTTTTGTTCACAGGCCCAGACACAAGGTTTTCATTATCCTTAATAAAACAGAAGCTAGTAATAAAAACATATCATTGAAATAACATCTCTCTCCAATCATATGTAATAACTTCACACAGTAGAATGTATCATTTCCAAAAATCTACTGTTGGCTATAGAAGCATGATTAGCCTGGGGTGTTAGTTATAAAAATAATGGTATAAATCATGATTTCACAAACGAATTTCTATGGCAGTTATGGAAACTAAAGTTAAACTGTTGATTCATAAAAACCTCCCAAAACAAATGTATTCTACAGAGTTTAGCAAGATAAGAAATTTTGAGCACTTTAATCAATAATGAGACTAAGTATTTTAATAACTCCAATTATTAATGAAACAGCAAATCAAGATGACTTCAAAATTAGTTATACAGTTCCATTTAAATTCTGTTGAGCTAAAACAGAAATATTATTCAATTCTAACATAGCATGAAAGAAAACATTTCTTAGGCACCCCAGTGTTTTGTACCATTAGAATTAGAAAGTTGGTTCAACAAACATTTTATTTTGAAGTCTGTAATTAATGTAGTGGACTGTTTCCTTTTTCAGCCTCGGGGACCAGTAATTGGTAAATGATGGCTAATATTTATATTACTCTTAGTTAATCTACTAACTCCACTTCTGAAAAAATGTAACATTTTACTCCAAATCAAGAACAGCATACACACACACATATACACAAACCCACACACTCTGCCATAAGAAGAAAATTTTTAAATTAATTAGGTAGAAATTAACTGAGCAACCACTAACATGTCAGACAATCTACATTATTAAGGAAATGGCTTTATCTCAAAAGCCATTTATTTTTAGTAGACTGTTCCTCCATACTAACCTTACAAGTGAATTTAAATGACCAAAATAGAAAAGACTATGTCACTTTTAGGAATACATTTCCTGTGTACAACAGCATATACTACCATGTTTTTGTGCAAAGTTCAACTAGAATGTAACTTTCAGAGTTTAACACATCAACTATTTGAGTCTCTGTTTAAAATGGGAATGGGAATGATGTAAAGCCTTTTATTTCTAAACCAGTAATCAGCTTAATTTCTTTTCAGTTCTCAGTATTGATAATCTCAACAATGACATCGCAGATCTAAGAGGAAAAAGTTTGCTAGATTAATATATAAGTTTTACAGGACCAAAATTCCTTGTTGATCTCAGTACTCCTAGCTCAAATTCAAGGTCCAGTCTTAATGTCAATGATATTCTAAAATTATTATATCCAAACATATTTTGATATTAAATTAGATAAATTTTAATGCCCTAAATCTCAAGATCTATTATATGGTTACCATATAATACTTAGTATATGTCTGGCTGGATTCTAAATAACACTGTGTATACACACACACACACACACACACACACAAACACACACACACACACACACACTGCATTTAATACCACTTATTTTCTTTATTCAAGAAATAAAGAAATTGGAATACAGAGATTTTAAGTTCATATTTCCCATTCCATATGTCAGAAATACCTATCATCTGTTCCATTAAAATGATATACTTTTAATGTTGAATTCCTCTTTTTTTTAAAAAACTTAGTATTATGGATATTTACTGTAGAATTGAGCTAGCATTTACTTTAAAACAACATGTAACATTATCACTAATAAATAACTAGTATTAAGGATGTACATAACTTCTGAAATAAATCTATTAAAGGAAAACATACCTAAATTGAGCCAGGCACTATAAAAAAGAATTAAGATGTTCTCTTCATTTTATATTAATGAAAGTTCAATTTGACTTTTGTTTGATATGATGATTCACAACTTCTACTTCTGATCACAATGAAGTAACAGGAACTGAAATTGCTTTCATGCCTTAAATGATGAAAAATCCAGTTAAAATATATGAAACTATTGTTTTAGAAATTGAGCAATAGGTAGTGTAGGATTGTGATTCCTGAGGAAAGTGAAATAAACAAGGTGAGCCTACAGTTGCTCCTGGAGTCTTCAGGCCACTATACAGACAGGCAGAGTTCCCAACAGAGCCTAGAAGTCAAGCTGAGTTGAAAAAGCAGACATTGAAGATTAAAGAGACCAAGAAGGCTGAATTAATAGGGAAAAAAAATACTAAAAATAGGAGAGTTGCACAGGGAAAGCAACACATAGATCCATGGAGGTGGCCCTGTTCAGTCTCTGACTGAATTGATATCTGTACATAGGCTAAAGAAAATTACCCTAGTCTGGGGGAAAAAAAAGTTTGAAAAATAATAGGTTGAAAAATGTCTGACACACAGTTAAAAACTTCAATGGTCTTATCGGTCACACTGAAAAAAACCTCAAAATACAAAGGCATTAAGGAGAGCCATGAGAAAGGTTTCACCAAGTAATGGGCCTAAATTTTTCTTGTATGTGTTGCCTCACTAACAAAGCTTAAAATGAAATCTTGCTAACTGATTCCAAGTAACTTAAACCTATGCCAGGTATGTCACAATATTATTTACAGGAATAAAACAAAATCTAACATCCAATATCATAAAATTCCCAATGTTTATCATCCAATCAAAAGTTATAGGCTTTACAAAATAATGCTAAAATTTAAGAGGTCCATAAATGGAAAGGCACCTGTGTCCTCAAATGGAGGGTTAAGTATTGTTAGAAAGGCAATATTTCCCAAATAGATCTACAGATTCAGGGCTGAAGATGCAGTTCAGTGGTATAGTGTTGCCTCACACGCATGAGGAGCTGGGTTCAATCTCCAGTACCACAAAAAACAAAACAAAAGAACAGGTTCAATGTAATTCCTACCAAATCCCAATAACAGCAATGTACTGTATATTTCAAAAAGCTAGAAGAAATGATTTTGAAAGTTTTGCCATGAAGAAATGACTTGTTTAAGGAGGTAAGTGTGTTTAACCCGATTTGAATATTATGAGATGTACAAATGTATTGAAACATTACATGGTGCTCCACTAGTATGTACAACTTTTGTTTTCATGTATGAGTTAAAAATAATTTTTTAAACCCACTGGCCTTTTTGGAAGAAATGGAAAAGCTGACTGTAATATTCATAGGAAATTGCAAACAGCCCTGAAAAGCCAAAACAATCTTAAAGAAGACCTAAACTGTAATATTGCCACTTTCTAATTTCAAAATTTGCCATGAAGTTACATAATCAAAACAATGTGGGACAGACATATAGATCAATGAAACAGTCTAGAAATAAACCAATGCATCCATACTATGGTAAACTGATTGTGAACAAAGATCCCATTCAATGAGGAAAGAACAATCTTTTCAACAAAAGGTGCTGGGAAAACTGAATGTCCACATGCAAAAGATCCTTATTTCATACCATATACAAAAAAAAAAAAAACCCTCAAAATATATCAAAGTCCTAAATGTAAAAATTAAAGCTACAGAACTCTTAGAAGAAAGTATATGGGTAAATCTTAGTGGCCTTTGATTTGGCAATGGTTTCTTAGATGTAACACCAAAAGTATAAGTAACAAAAGAAAAAGTAATACACTAAACTTCTTTAAAATTTAAAACTTTTGCATCAAAGGATGATACACACACATACACACACACACACACACACACACACACACACTTCCTACAACTCAATAATGAAAATACCAAAAAAAAAATTGTAATGGGCAAAAGACTTAGTCATTTCCCAAAGAAAATATACAAATGACCTACAAGCACATGAAAAGATGTTCAACATCATTATTTATTAGGAAAATCCAAGTCAAAAACACAATACCCTTTGGGATAGAAATTGGAACCCTCATGCTTTTCTGATGGAAATGTAAAAGATGCATCCAATGTGGAAAACAATATGGCACTTCCTCAAAAAGTTAAATATAAAATTACCAGATGACCCAGCAATTCTATTTCTAGGTATATTCCCGAGAATCAAAGCAGGTGTTCAAACAAAAAGGTATACAAATGTTCATAACAGCACTATTCACAGCAACCAAAAGGTGGAAACAATCCATTTCCAACAACAGATGACTGGATAAACAAAATTGAGGTATACAATGGAATATTATTCATCCATAAGAATAAAGTGCTGATACATGCAATAGCATGGATGAGCCTTAAAAAAATTCCATTAATATGAAATATCCAAAATGGGCAAATTTGTAAAGAGAGAAAGATTAGTTACTGCCAAGGGATGGAAGGAGGGGAAAATGGAGAGTGACTGCTATAAAAGTACCATTTTTTGTTTTATTCATAAGAAAATTCATTTTTATTGGGCAGTTTTTATATGTTGACAAAGTAAAAACCATTGAGTTAACATGGTTATCCAAAATTCACCTTTGAAAAAAAATAATGTGAGTCTTTCTTACTGTATTTTCTTAAAACAATAGAATCATGTTGAAAATAGATGCCAGTTATTTTAATATAATTCTCAAATGTGAATTGAATGTTATAATAATTAGAACATTCTAATTCTAATTGTTATAACAATTAGTAGATGCCACTACTTTGAAATTATCTTTTACTTCTTCTTGTGATAGGTTAGATTGGGACTTAATTACTTTAAAGTTTTAAAGAAGTGAATTATGGGGGTGATACCTAGTTATAAAAGAAAAGTTGCTGTGTTTCAGGGAAAAATAGAAATCTAATGTAAAATGAAAATTTGTGTTGCAGGATGCTTCATAAATCTTTGAGAGTTTCAATTTCAAAACTATCAACAGTACTATGTATTATTACTTAGAAAATCCTGGGAAAACAAATGAATGGGCAATTTGTAGAGTCAGTTGATGCTCCTATTTCATGGTTCACACTATTTAGTAGATAATTTAAAATAGAAAACTAATAATTAAAAAGATATAATAAATAAGGCTCCAATTTGAAGTAGGTAGTGGGATGCATCCTTTTTCAAATGAAGGGCTATTTTCCATGACTTTTACTCCAGCTACTTGGAGCTGAAGAAAGTGATTGATCAATCCTTTCCTTATTGTCCTATGATCCCTCCCCACTTTTATCTCTAACTGCAAGATTCATTGAGTTATTTTTATGAATTATTCCTAGGTAAGACAGAACAAAATTTTGTGGAAAATAACTCCAGGAATAGGTTTGCATAGAAGCTTTTCCTTTTAATTTTTTAATTTTCCTTTTGATTTCTGGGGGCTGGGGATATACCTCAGTGGCAGACACAAAAACAAAACAAAAAATGATTCTTGGTTAAAGGCTAAGAACATTATTATATAGGTGAAGGAATTGATAGAAATAACTTTCAAGCAAAAAAGTATTTTAATGTTAGCCAAATGTTGGTTTAAAAAAGGCAGGGGCAGGGTCTGCAGTTGTGGCTCAGTAGCAGAGCGCTTGCCTCGCACATGTGAGGCACTGGGTTCGATACTCAGCACCACATAAAAATAAATAAACAAAATAAAGATATTTTGTTCATCTATAAAAACTTTTAAAAGAAAAAAAAAGCTAGACCAATGAGCTCAGATATTCAAAAATTGCTAAAAACATATCTGAATAGTAGCAGACTTCAGAGTAATTCTACTGATCATATTTAACTTTAATACATATAACTTTCATACATATTAATCACTAGAGCTTTACTTATATTTTTAAAAACTATTAAATTTTCCTTTTCAGGCAATAACCTCTAAATTTGTCGTTCCACCCTAAACAGTTCCTAAAAGGTCTCTTTTGTTCTATAATGACACCTCTAAACATGGCTCATTGCCTTAAGAAACAGATTTTTGTAGAGCTTTAATGACTTCCAGTGTCCCATTGACAAATGGCATTAGCCATCCTTTTGCCTCTTCTAGAGATTTATTTTCATCTGAATATTATAAGATCTCTTTGATCACTTGTATGTTTAAATTTTATTTTTCTAATCCAGTTTGAGGGTTCCACTTATCACTGAAAGCTTGCCTACTGCCAATGATTTCAACTAGCGGGGTGGTACCACCCCAGCTTGGAATTATACACATCTCCTGGAGGACAAATTTGATCTCACACTCTGGGGTCATTAACCTGAAATACCATGAAAATTCTGCTCCTTCACCCAATGCCTGACCTTGAACCAGTTCAATTATTAAAGAAAGTATCACAAATCTATTAAGGTGTTTTGGATGTACAAAGACAAGGTCAAGTGGAGTCCCTAGTGCTTTCATAGCATTCAGATCAGATCTTGAAGAGAAAGTATGTTTTGTGCCACAAGAAAATGAGGCTTTTCCCTTCTGTCCAATTTTCCAATTCAATCACTATTTCCAAAAATACAAATATCATAACACCTGAGAAGACATTCATTTTACCAATATTGTTCATAGTAAGAAGTCCAATCTGTTGTCTTCCTTCTGAAGGTCAATGGATCTACCAGAAAACCCTTGAAGTGTCCATTTCACTTCCTCCTACAAAAGCCATGAGAATTATTATAAAGTAACATTCTTCATCTAATGTAGCAATTTTTGTCCTTAGAGTGATGGCTTCAATAGTGATGGCTTTTTTTTTTTTTTGCCACTTCCATATCTTCTTTCTCTCTGCAGTATACCTTATTATCACAGTTTTATTCTTGGGGTGGAGAAAGTATTCTGGAACTAGGTAATGGTAGTGGTTGTACAACATTATGAATGTACTAAATGCCACTGAATTATGCACTTTAAAATTGCTGAAATGGTAAATTTGTGTTATGCGAATATTACCACAATAATTTTTAAAGAGCTTTTTAAAAAAAAAATCTTATAGAAGCAAGAAAATATGACCCATGACCAGGAGAAAAATCAATCAATAGAAACAGACCCAGAAATGAGAGAGATAATAAAACTAGCAGATAAGAATGTTAAAACAGCCATTTAAATGTGTTCCATATATTCAAAAATATAGAGAAAAATATGAATATGTTAAGAAAAGAAATGGAAAATATAAAAAGACACAGAACTTTTAGAAAGGAAGAAAATATTTTCAAAAACAAGAAACACATTAGATTGGATTAACAGTAGAACTTGAATATGTAGCAATACAAATAATTATAGCTGAAGCACTAAGAGAAAATAAAACAGAGCATCAAGTCTAACATACAAATATGAGACTCAAAAATGATAGGAAAGAAAGTGAAGAATACAGACAAAGCTTTCCAAGTTCAAATAAAACAGTAAACTCATAGAGCCAAGAACCTAAAAGTCCAGGCAGAATAAAGAAAAAGAAAACATATAAAAAAAACACAGGTAAATCATAATCAAATTATTACAAAAAAAGCTATAAAAAGATCTTAAAATCAGCCACAGGAGTAGCTAATACATATGACACTGTATACATGGAGCAACAAAAATGAAGATGATATCAGACTCTTCATGAGAAGCTATGCAAATCCAAAGACCATGAAGCAACATCTTTAAAATACTGAAGAAATAAAAACTACCAACTTAAAATCCTAAACCCGGCAAAAATATCTTTCTAACATGAAGACAAAATAAAGATTTTTTCAAACAAAAGTTTGGAGCGATTTCTTCAACAGCAGACATGTTCTACAAGAAATGTTAAAGGAAGTGTTTCTGTAGAAGAAAAATAATACTAAATGGAAATCTGTATCTACCAAAGGTATAAATAATGCTAGAAACAGTGACCATACAGGGAACTCTAGTGGAAATTTTCTCAACTTCTAATTTTTTCAAAAGCGAATAAAATTTTGGCATTTGCAGGTTAATGGATGGAGTTGGAGAATAGCATGCTAAGCAAAGTAAGCCAATCCCAAAAAACCAACGGCCCAATGTTCTCTCTGTAAGTGGATGCTGATCCATAATGGAAGGGGGACAGGTGTGGGGGAAATGGAGGGACTTTTTTTTAATTAATTAATTTATTTTAATTCTATGTTCTTATAAGTGACAGCAGAATGCATTACATTTCATATTATACTTATAGAGCACATTTTTACACATTTCTGGTTGCATACAACGTATATTCACACCATTCGTGTCTTCATACATGCACTTAGGGTAATGATATCCATCTCATTCTACCATCTTTTTTTTTTCTTTGTCTTTTTGCCCCCTCCTTTCCCCTCCCTCCCCACTGGCCATTCTAGTGTTCCTCTAATCCTCCTATGCTCCCTGTCCCAACCCCACTGTGAATCAGCCTCCTTATATCAGAGAAAACATTCGGCATTTGACTTTTTTGGAATTGGCTAACTTCACTTAGCATTATATTCTCCAATTTCATCCATTTACCTGCGAATGCCATGATTTTATTCTCTTTTATTGCTGGGTAATACTCCGTTGTATATATATACCACATTTTCTCTATCCATTCATCTACTGAAGGGCATCTAGGTTGGTTCCACAGTTTAGCTATTGTGAATTGTGCTGCTATAAACATTGATGTGGCTGTGTCTCTGTAGTATGCTATTTTTAAGTCCTTTGGATATAGACCAAGGAGTGGTCATAAGGTGGTTCCATTCCCAGTTTTCCAAGGAATGGAGAATGGAAGAACTTTGATTAGGCAAAGGGGAGGGTGGGATGGAGACAGGGAATGGGGGCAGGAAAGATGGTGGAATGAAATGAACATCATTACCCTAGGTACATGTATGACTACACATATGGTGCGACTCTACATCATGTACAACCAGAGAAATGAAAAGTTGATCCATATGTGTACCAATAAATTCAAATACATTCTGCTTTCATGTATAACTAATTAGAACAAATAAAAAATAAAATAATAAAAAAAGATATTTGTAAACAATTAGTTTCTTATATCAAAAAAACAACAACAAAAAAAAAACTTTAACCCATCACTCACACTATTGTATCTATAAAAGTGGAGCTAAAATGAACCATAGGTTAAATATAAATTTTAAAACTGTAATACTTCTAGAAAGAAATGTATGAGAAAATCTCTCTGGATTTGAATTAGATAAAAGATCTTTCAAAACCATATATCATAAAAGAAAAAAATGGACATCATCAAAATTAAAATTTTCTGCTCTTTGAAAGACACTGTTAAAATGAAGGAGGCATTGGGGAAATGTTGTTCAAAAGATCCAAAGTTTCATTTAGGCAGGAAGACTAAGTTCAATCACACAATATGGTTACTATAGTTAAAAACATGTATTATATACTTGAAAATTGTTTAAAAGGATAGAGTGTTCTCACCACAAATAAATGATAAGTGTATAGGATAATGTATACATTAATTAGCTTGATTTAGCCATTCCACAATTCATACATTTTTCAAAAAGTAAGAGTAAGGTTGATTTGGTAAATATCACAGGTCTGTGACAGTCCCATTTTCAGGAAAATTGAAATGGCATTGTATAATACCTATCTTGAAGGAAACAAAAAATCTTTCATAGATGTGAAATTATTTGAGAAATAATTTTGTTTAATATAGAGATCATTTTATATAATGATAATTATTAAATTTCATAGAAAATAATAAATATTAAAGATCAGTATCAACAAAAGGATTGAAGTCTAGACTTTAAGTCCCAGAATTTATCATCCTCAAAAATATTTTCTTTCTCTGTCTTTCCTTCTAATAACTAATCTAGCTGTGAAAGGAGGACACTTGAAACAGTATCATTTCAAAACTGAAGTTTGTAAATAACTACAATCTAGGACCCATCTCTCCCAGTTGTGAAGATATCTTCAAAGAGGCATGGATCCTAGGACCTTTAACATAGATTATCACCTGTTTTGGAATGGATCTTAAATGTCCCCCAAAGGCCATGTGTTGAAGACTTGGTCACCAGCCTATGGTGTTTGGGGGAGGTGGTAGATCCCTTTGAGAGATGGGGCCAAGTGAAAGAAAATTAGGTCACTGGGGGCAGTGTCCATGAAGGGGTTACTGAGACCCTCCACTCCTTCCTCTCTCACTCTTTGCTTCTCAGCCACCATGAAGTCAGCAGCTATGCTCTACTATGTATTCCCTACCATGATGTTCTGCCAGACCCAAAGCAACAGAGTCAACAGATCTCTAAAACCCTGAGCCAAAGTAATCCTTTCCTCCTATAAGTTGATCATTTCAGGTGTTTTGTCACAACAGAAGCCTGACCAATACAATATGCCTGACTTCAAACAGAACCAGGATAAAATTAACAGTGTATTTACAAAAATTCATAACAGAATAAATAAGTTTCACTGATGACTTAGAGATTTTATCATTCAGGTCCTTTACCAGTCCTAAATTTTAACACTATTTTATCAATACCTTATCTAAAAGATGAAAAATACAATTATTTTCTGTCTATAGAGTAATTAGTGAATATCTTCAACTCTTAAAAATGTTATATGCAACTTTAGTCTTGCTGTATTCCAATACTAGCCAACAAAAATGAGCACAAGGAAAAAGTAAAGCCACTGTGAACAAAAAGCAAATAAAATGCTTAAACCCCTTTAGTAACAGGTTTCTCAAAGTTATGCCATGCTTATGCTCAGGGTAAAAAGATTACATATTCCTGTTAGTTATTGGTCTAGGGAGAGCCATACATAAGAAGAAAAAAAAAAAAGAATAACTTCATCCAGTCAATTTAGGACCCTTTTCTCCTCTCTTCTCATTCTATTTTCCTTTTCTCTTTCAACAACAATTCAATATCTACTATGTACCAGGTATGATACTACATACAGGGTCAGAACAGTGAAGAAGACATAATATCTGCCTCCATTTTGTTCACATTTGATTTTATTTAAAAGCAGTAACTGTGGAAGCTAATCAGTGCTTGGTTGAAGTCTTTATAATGATTCCCCCAAAATAACCTGAAACTATCCTTATTCTCTTAACAATTGAAATGTATCATAAATGTTAAGGGTTTCTGAAAATATGAAGCAATCATAAACATTCACTTCCTTTTGTGCTTCTGCTAGTTCCTATAAACCATTAGAATTAAAACTGAGTCTTTCAAGAAAGAGGTCAGTCTGAACTATTCCAATAAATCCTACACGTGATGAAAATAGGAAGGAGGAAAGACAGATGAGCAAAGAAAAAAACCTGCCAAAATTCAGCAGTTGTATCTCTTAAAAATCAGTTGTTCTGCACGTAGTGATATAATGATGTGGGGGAGAGTAATTATAATTAGGTATCTATTTTGAATCCTCTCTCCATAGTATCAGTATTGAATGTCATTTGATTTTGGGAAAAGATAAGGTCATTGACTGCTCAAAAGATGTACAGGACTACTTTTCTGACTATTTCATGTGGAAATATCTAAAACAGAAAACATCTCCATCTCAATCACATACTAACCAGTAGAATAATTTGCAAAATTCACAATTAAAATAAATAAACAAGTAAACAAACAAACAAATAGACTCTATGGTCTCAGTAACATTTAAAAATTTAACAATCTGAAAAGGAGAAGAATTTTTAAATTTACACATTAGAAACATGACAAAGCTAGGAAAACTTATTAAATCTTTCAGTGTGTACACTTATTGAATCTAAATTACCACTAATTAGCTGATCATCTACCAAGATAACTATAATTACTTCTTTTTTTAAATTATTTTTGCTCAGGTATGATGGGTAATTTAAGCATTTAAGTGTTTCTTAAATAAAATATGTTATTATAATTATTATTACATGTAAAGTCTTAACACATAAAAATTTTTACCAAAGAATTTCATCTCTCAGAAAATTAAATCACTTTAAAAAGTAGAGATATGATGAAAATATTAATAAGCAAAAATGCTTTCCATTACATGCCTTTGAATAGTTAGGTAAAATTATTTACCAATAGTCTAATAATATGTTTTGGTAATTCTATATCATGAGTTTTTTAAATATAAATACTTCTCAAGATTCTGATCATGATATCTTGATTATAAAAACTGACATACCACTTCTAGGTTTTTATATTTGTATTTTTATGTAAAAGAAAAGACAATAAAAGCTTATTATAGTTGATTCAGAATGAGGACTTAAAAGAATACCATAGCTCTTAATTATATTCTATTGATCTTCTTCTACCTCAAGCATCTAACAAAAGGTCCTTAAATGAATATATAATCATCACTAGAAACAGATCACTTGTAATACGTTCAAATAGCCACAATGGCTGGGGATATAACTCAGTCATAATTATCAAAAATTCATTACAGCTATAGCTTAAGAAAAAAATCAAAAGCACTGGTATTACACGTTCTCAAATCAAGACCATCTTCTGACCATCAATTAAATCTGACTTTAATAAATGGAAATATGGCTGAAAAACCATAGCAAATGGTTAACTGTTCTTTAAAATATGTACATGCTATTGTAGCTAGGTTTTCTCTCAGAAAACATTACATTTTTTCACACTTTCTCTTACTGAAAGTACTCTACTATTTCTTCTGGCCCAAGCATTCAAATACAATTAAAAGGTAATTATAGCATCCTTTTTGTAGGTATGGTTCAAATATAATCACTGAATTATACACAGAAGTGAGCATAAAAACATAAGTTTTTAACCTTGGACCAATATCTGTGACATTTTCTTTGTTGATTAAAATATTTAATGTTTCAGGTTAATGAAATACCCAGAATTTAACTCATAAAATATGGTTTTGCTTTCAGCAAAAAAACTTTTATCCTGATCATAAATTTACTTTTATTCAAATTGCTGCTGATGTTTAAACATTATTGTTTTTCCAACTGTTTTAATGAAAAGCATAGGAAGTTAATTCATAAAGTATAGAATGCATACAAATTTTATTCTGTAAACCAATAATATAATAATTTAAAGGCCTCAGCTAAGAGTACTTTTTTAAATTTTTATTTATAGTAGTATGTGTTACAGTTCATACTATACATATATAGCATCTTTTTACATAAAAAAGTTTGTATACAAAGTATATTCACAGCATTCAAGTCTTCAATCATGCATTTAGAATAATGATATCCATCTTATTCAACCACTTTTTCCCCCTTCCCCCCTTGCACCCTCCTTTTCCCTCCCTTCCCTTTGACCATTATAGTGTTCCTCTAATCCTCCTATGTACCCCAACCCATCAATACTGTGAACCGGCTTCCTTATATCAGAGGAAACATTCGGTATTTGGATTTTTGAGATTGACTGATTTCACTTAGCATTATATTCTCCAACTTCATCCATTTACCTGCGAATGTCATTATTTTATTCTCTTTTATTGCTGAGTAAAATTCCATTGTGTATATATACCACATTTTCTTTATCCATTCATCTACCGAGGGACATCTAGGTTGGTTCCACAACCTAGCTATTGTGAATTGTGCTGCTATAAACATTGAGGTCAGCTAAGAGTACTTTTGAGATCAAGTTTGGTAACTTCATACCAGGATTTTCTGACTTTACTGTCTGGCTTTTTTTTTTTTTTTTTTTGGGGGGGGGGGGTCCTGGGGATTGAACCCAGGGCCTTGTGTATATGAGGCAAACACTTTACCAACTGAGCTATATCCCCAGCCCATCATTATTCTTACATACTATAACATGACTGCCACATATAACTTTTCTTTTCAATGTCACTTAAATGTTTTCCAAGCTTCAGAATCCCAAAACTTCTGATAATATTCTCAAAATGCAATATTTCTGTTTAGCCTCATTAAATAACCTGTTCACACTAGTTAAATATAACTATCATTTTTCATAAAATTTCATCTCTCCATCCCAACTTCCCTTAAATACTGAGAAATGTTATCATCAAACATGTCAAAGTGTCCTGAGTGTAATTAAGTTTGTGTATATATATGTCCACATGAAGCGTAAAGACAGGCAAAGTAAGGTAAGGAGATTTTCCATATGGTATATGTATTGCATATGCCAAATTTCTTAAACCCTGATTCTTTTCCAATTTAATCTATATTTCTTTTTCTCTCTACTTCATACCCTAAATCCCCTCTGGAAAATTTACTACTCATTAAATGTATCTAGTAAACCCATTTCCACATCCAGATTTCTTCTGTACACCAACTGGAATATCCCCGGAATATTCTTGTCCCAACTTACTCTCTTTCCTTTCCCTTCTTCTGTGAAGCTTCTTATGACTTAAGCATATATCTGTCAATCTCCACCCAAGAGTTAATCTAAACATAAAATTCCATGACTCTTTAACTTACCATTCTGTAATTACCCTTGGCTTACATATAGTTCTCTTAGATATCCATTTTCAAATATCCTCATTTCTCACCTGAAAATGTTACATTTGTAATTATAAATTATGATATTAGCACCATTATCATTATTTTATTGATTATAATCAAAATTTCAGTAATATTATCATCATCATCATTAGCGATTACAAGGTCATGGAAGTATTTCCTGCTCAATGTAGCACAAGAAATGTTCCCTTTTCAGATCAAAGTGTCATATTTTGGGTGATGAGGATATCTAATAAGCAGTTCTAGAGCTAAATCATAAGGACTTATTAAGGCCAACTTGGTGACATAATTAGCTCAGTCAACTAAAGACCCCTGTTAAATTTCAGATGCTGACTCTGTCCTTTAAAATCAAATCACAATTTCAAAAATTAGCCATCATCTAAGATTTTATTTTACACAAAATTTTCAACTATCAAGAAATTCTGAGAATACTCCTAACTTAACTGGATGTTTTGACATCATGTAAATAGCCCTCTGGAACTAAGGCAGGAAGAAACATTCTGAAAGAATAGTTTCCTAAGCAGTAGTTATAAAAGAACTTGGACAGTTTTATAAACTGTTTGCTGGCAAAAACTTTAAGATATCAAATAATTTATTCTCAATTCTCCAATCCACTGTCTTCATAAACCAATTGTCTTGGGATTCGCCTGGAAAACTTCTTTGCTACCACCTGGAAATTTTTAAAGCTTTCATCTGCTAAATATTCTCCAGAAAGACATGCTATCTCTTTCTGTGCCTGTTCTACAAGAAATGCCAGGAATCAGTACTAATATTATTCAAGTTCTATTGACCAAGATCTAAGTGGAAAGGATAATTTATAAAAACGAAGCCATTCACTGTGAACTACAATTGGTGCTCTGCAACTAAGAATTTAGTCAGGTTTCTTGTACATCCTTTTGAGAACTTCTGCCCAAAGCAGAAAATTAATTTCATTGTATCTGTTCTTTCTCAAGACTTGCAACATTCTAAAGTTGAAGGGGTTACACTCTAGGAAACTGAGAAGGTAAGGATAAGGCCCTTATTTTTCTACTATGATTAGACCAGTACTTTAATTCAGGGATTGAATGAACTAGTCGTGAAACTTAACCCTTACAAGCAAACTAGCCTGCTTAGCAATACAGTCAGTGTACCCTCTTCTGATTTTCCATATGGAGCACCAATTTAAAAAATGAGAATTCTCAGCTAAATAGCAGCTTTTTCTTTCAAAGTAAAAAACAAAGCCCCTCTCAGAGTGCTTACACTTGTGATACATCTGTAAAAAGTGATTTTTTAGCATCAGAAAGCATTTTAATTGTAGTAAACTGAACAATGCTGAAATTGTTTGAAGAGGAGATTAAATTTAATGAAATTCACAAACAACCCCTTTTAGAAAGTAACAACAATTTTTTGAACATTAAAGAGGAGCTCATTATATCAAGACAACTCCACTGTAAAAAGCAGTCTGACTTCAATCACTGCATATCTACATGTTAATGAACTTGCTTTATAAAGCAGTGACTGAACAGGAAAAGTAATGGAAAGACTGTCTCAATGCGTATTTGCTAGGGGGAAAAAAATCTTCTTTAATCAATAAACACCGTTTCACAAGTTCCTTAATAGTATCTGAAACTCTTTCAAACAACACAAAAAGAAGATGATACTTGAAAGTTTAAGGCATTACACAGCTTACACTTTCTTGGAATGTTCACATGCTGTCAGCATCACTGTTCCAAAGACTTTCAAGTTTCAACAGACAGATACAGGCTAGTACAAAGTCTTTGTCATAATAATTTCATTGCTGCCCCCTGATCAAACATAAGACAAATCTAAAACTGAAAACTGAGAGCCAGCCAATGACCTCTGATTAGAACCACAAGTCTCAAATTTAATAAAATGCTTCATTCATTTCCCCTGAGTGCCAAAAAGGAAGGTGTGTTATAGACTGGAAAGAACAGTCAATACACCATTTACAACTGTACAATGATTTCCATTATTCAGTTAGAATTTGTGTTTGTAGCAAGTGAGACACACAGGTGTTTCAAAAATAGCTAAATCAAAACATAAAAAAAATGCAGCTTTCTACCTTTAAAACAAATAAATCACTTTATCCCTACCTCTCAGTTACTTGCTACTGGCTTTCATGCCTTACGTATTGTATTTTACTAGGCTTTCCAAAACTGTAATTCACACAATATTTGTTGCTATTACTGAGAGTCTAAGGAATGTTGGCAATACTTACTTTTGAACCCTTGATTTCCCTAAGTTTTAGTGCACTATTCAAATGCATGTCTATAAAGCCCATTTTAATTAAAGCAAAAGTTTGAATTTTAGTTTGTTTTTCATTTTTAATGTTTTTTGGTCAAGAAAAATGTTTCAGACTACAGCCATATTTAGCATATTTTGATGCCTAATATCAGATGCCCTTAAGAGCAATGGCTCAAGATGGCTAAAGTTGAAAACTAGAATATAGAGATAGATGCCTGAAAGCTCTATAGTGAATGCCTTACAGTGATCTCTTAAGCCATAACATTGAAATACTCCAACTTTTACTCTTAGACTAGAGGTCTTCACATGTAATTAATTGCCAGTGTTATTGCTAGTGCCTAGCAATGTGCCTGAAATATAGCAGGTGCTTGGTATTACATAAGTTTATGTGACAGGTCTGTCACAGGCATAAATATATTTTCTAATATTATAAATATATTATATAGATGTTATATATAGCTGTGTATTATATATAGATACTATATGTATTATGCATAATAATACATATTATATATAGATATATATAGATAGGTTTATTATATATTGGATATATATATTATATATATATATTTGTGTAGCATATAAATAAGTTGGAAGGTAAGAACTAGGTAATCTGAGGAAACAATCTACTTGCACACATACAATTCAAACTGGAAGAAAGGAAGCAAAGAAAAAAGGCAGGAAGAAGGAAGAAATAAGAGAAGGGAGTAAGTAAGAGATGGCATGAGGGAAGAGAAATGATCTACAAAATCACACTATCTGGACTGCAACTATGTATTGCTATACACTCTTCATCATTCCAACATCTTTGACACCAGTCTGTACAGTAACCTGAACTTCTACTGTCAATGACTGCAGTTGCACTGCCTCACCTGCTGTAAATAAACAGACACACACATGCCCTGACAAATCCTGAGATATGAATGTAAGGACTTAGCTTAGGCAAATAGAAAACTCATGACTTCATTCCATTGCCAAATCAACTGACCCAAAGAACTCAAAGTTCATGAGGGCAAGGACTTTGTCTCACATACTGCTATATCCTCAGCACTTAGATCAGTACATGACAAGAACAATAGATATTTAACCAAATTTATTTTAAAATTAATATCATCAATGTTAGTATTTTCAGGTATCCAAATAGACAATAATTTAGGGTGGCAATTCTCAAAATATGGTTATGGAACCTCTGAGGATGACTCAAAAGCATCTCATGGGTCTTCAAGGTCAATTTTTTTTTCATAATAAGGATAATGTGATATTGGCCTTTTTCATTCTCATTCTTTTATAAGTATATAATGGAAATGTTCTAGAGGCTACATTATTATATCATTTCTCTGAATACTAATGTGTTCTGGTGTTTTAAAATATCTAATATGAAGACTTCCAATTCTGGGAAAATGGAATAGAATATTTTCCCTTTTCTCCCTCTAATATAACTAAGTCCTGAACTTTATGTATAACAAATATAACAAGACTCTAAAAGGTAGGGAAAAGGCAGTCTAGCTAGAGAACAGATGACCTGAGAAGTGACACTGTGGTGAATTCCCTCAGTTTTCTTTCCTTTTCACTTTGTTTTGGTCTGCTTCATCTTTTCCAGACTTGAAACTAAATCAGCTAATAGACTATAAACACCAAAGGACATAGACTAAAAAAAGTTCCAAGAGGAGTCTGCTTTCTCTAGCCAAAGGACTAGGAAAGTGGCAGCATTTAGTAAAACAGGAAATTATTAGACAATAACCATTCTCACTCCAGATAAACACTGTAAGGGTGCGGGGTGGGGGGGTAGGGGGAGGAGCAGGGGAATGTAGCTCCACCCCAACCCACCCAAACAAAGGCCAAGTGGTAAATCTAGAATTCTACTTTCTCATGGTTGTAATGAGGCACCCAACATCCTCCCCCAAAGAAGTGTCCAAGAAGGCCAGGTAGGGATCTGTGACTTTTAGCCCTGCCAGTCAATAACAGCCCCACTGCCTGCCTGTCACCTAGATGTCTCTCCCACTTTTCCCCTAAAGTAGTATCAGAGGATGCCTAAAGGAAAGTCTAAACTTGAACCTTTGCCCAGAAGTAACAAGGCCATCTCTGAAATATCAGTGAAACCCACATGAGGAGCTTTGAACTTTCAATCTAGTGGTAAGAAGGAGTCCATCCTCCAGGTGAGGAACCTGAACTACTACATCCACTTGGCCCATGACAAGGTAGCAGCCTACTTTCCCCTGCTGCAGCAATATCATAGGAAGCCAGCCACAGAAGTCAGAAGGTTTACCTAAGAACTAGAGTGCCATAATATAATAAACAATATAGAGGTTTCAAGCAAAAATCACTGTCAGAAAAGAAACAGATCTCAAATTGAATGAAAAAGACAACAGATACCAACACTAAGATGTCAGAATTATCTGACAAATATATAAAGTCCTAAAAAAAATGAAGAAGTATGAACATACTGAAACAAAGAAAAAAAATAGAAATCCTCAGCAAAAGAGAAGATTTAAAGAACTAATGGAAACTTTTAGAACTAAAAACTGCTTATAACTGAAATAAAAGCTCAATAGAGGGGCTTAATTATAGAAAGGAAGGAACAGTATCAGTAAATCAGAAGATAAAATAATAGAAATTATCCAGTCTAAACAACAGAGGGAAGATAGACTTGAACAAAATAAACAGAGTATCAGGAATCTTTGGAGACATAGCAAAAGATCTAATATGTGTGCCATCAGAGTCCCAGAGGACAGAAGAAAGAGTATGGAGCTTGAAAAGTACTCAAAGAATAATGGCTGAAAACATCCAAATTCTGGCCAAAAACATACAAAACCTACAAATTCAAGAAGTTGAGCAATCCCAAACAGTATAAACTCAACGAAATCCATTCCAAGACACATCATAATTAAAGTTTTGAAAATTAAAAACAAGGAAAACATCTTGAAACCATTCAGAGAAAAATGGCATCTTACTTATAATGGGGAAATAAAATTTAAATGACAGTTGGTTTCTCATCAGAAATCATAGAAGACAGAGGGAAATGGCACAATATTTTTCAAGGGCTAAAAGAAATCCAAAACCCCACACCCAGTGAAAACATCATTCAGGTATGTAGGCAAAATGTAAACATTCACACAAGAAGAAAAACTGAGAGAAATTATCACCACTAGACTCCCCATAAGAGAATAGCCAAAGGAAGTCCTTTAAACAGAAAGGACACAGTAAAAGAAGGAATACTGAGCTGGGGTTGTAGAACCCTTGTCTAGCATGTGTGAGGCACTGGATTCAATTCTCAGCACCACATATAACTATGACTATGTAAAACAAAGGTCCATTGACAACTAAAAAACTATTAAAAATTTTAAAAAAGAAAGAAAACTAAAACATCGGAAAGGAGGGCTGAAGATGTAAGGCTCTTAACTAGCATGCACAAGGACCTGAGTTCAATCCCTAGCACTGAAAGGAAGGAAGGAAGGAGGATCAGCGAGTAAGGTAAGCAAAGCATGGATAAACACAACAGGCTTGCCCTCTCCTGAGTTTTCTAAATTATTTGATGCATACTATCTGGCATGTTCCTAAAGTATGTTTAGAGGCATTATTTAAGACAATTACATTATTAACAGGTAAAGTAATGGAGAATTTAAAAAGAAAAGGTTTTCATGCTTTATTCAATCTAGTAAATGATTATCCCAATTCCAGTAGTCAGCAATTAATAGAACTGGACCAAAAAAACCAAGAATATGGAACTCAGCAATGTAATCAACAGAATCTAGTCAACACGTATAGAACACTCCATTCAACACAAAACATAATACACACTTTTTTTCAAGTTCCCCCAGAACAATACTAAGATAGACCACAAAACATGCCATAAAACAAACACTGAAGAATTTTAAAGAACTGAAATACAGAGCATGTTCTCTGACCACAAAGAAATCAATAATAGAAATAGTACAATCTCCAAATCCTTGGAAACTAAGCAATAGACTTCTAAACAATCCATAGGAAGAAGATGAAATCTCAACAAAAAATACATTTATCTGAATGAAATAAAAGATACATTTAATTAAATGAAAATAAAATAAAATATAACATATAACATATGTCTAAAGCCAAGAGGGACATTTATAGTAATAAATGCATACATAAAGAAAAGAAGAAAAGTCTCAAATCAATAAACTCTCACCTCAAAAATGCAGGAATAAATTTCCAAAGCAAGCAGAAGGAAGAAAATGATAAAGAGTAGAAACCAATAAAATTAAAATTAAGGAAAAAAAACAATGAAACAAAGAATTGGTTCTTTGAAATTGCCATTAAAATTGACAAACCTCTAATAGGACTGCCAAAGAAAGAGAAAACACAAACTATCAATGTCAGGAAAGAATCAGAGCACATAATTACAAACCACACAGACATAAGTGAATACTGGTATTAACTCTACACACATAAATTTAGCCACTTAAATGAAATGGACCAATTCCTCAAATAACACAAACTCTTACAACTCACCCAACATGAAATAGATGGTTTGATTAGGCCTCTAACTCTTAAGGAAATTGAACTTATAAATTAAAATACTCCCCAAAAAAGAAATCTCCAAGCCCAATAGTCTACCAAATGTTTGAAGAAGAATTAACACCAATTCTACACGTTTTCTTCCAGAATGTTAGAAGAGGAGAAAACAGAATTCAAACTCATTTTACAAAGCTACTATTATCCTGATACTAAAACAAAAACAAAGTAAAAAAAAAAAAAGAAGGACAAAAAAGGAAAAAAAATGACCCTCCCAAAAAAGCTTCAGATCAATATCCCTCATGAACCCTTATCTTTTTGTTTAAAAGAACACATTAAACAAGTGCCTATCATAATGTGGTATATATGCTCTTCTTGATAGACAAAAAACATTTTAGAGTAAAGAAAATAATCAACAAAAAAATTTCCAGTAAATATTAATTGAAGTAGCCCACATAAATAAAAATTTTGGAGGTCTTAAACATTTTTAAGCATGCAAAGAAGTCCTAAGACTAGAGTTTGTGAATCATTTATTTAGGGGACTACCTAGCTCTCTCTTCAGATTACTAAAGGCTACCTAGGGTGCTACATCAGAAGCCTTCCAAAATATGAGCAACACTTCTTTGGGCTTTTCTTCAGAATAAGTACAGTAAGCACACACTAACATTATTACCAAATTTTAAAATATATTTAATTTCCATATGCCCTGGTGGAGTTGAGATCTTGCCCTTGTGATAACAAATTCTGGGGAATAAATGACACTATGTAGTTTTGAAAGTTGTTCAGTCTAGAGGTATTTCTAGTAAACTTACGATAATTCCTCCTGAGGAAGAATAAGTAATCAGCTAACCCTGTTATATTTTACCCAATCAGGAACTCAACCAAACTCAAGAGTTCCCATTGGTTTTCAGAGATACCCAATACTCTGCCTTCAAAAATCTAGGACACCCACCAGGATGGCTATAATTTTTTAATGGAAAATAGCTTAGAAAGGATGTGGAGAAATTGGAATCTTCACACATTTTGCTGGTGGAAACATGAAATAGTATAGCCACTTTGGAAAACAGTATAGCAGTTCCTCTAAAAGTTAAATATGGAATTGCCATATGTCCCAAAAAATCCATTCCTAGGTATATATCAAAAACAAATTGAAAACAGGTGTTCAACCAAAAACTTATACACAAATGTTCATAGCAGCATTGTTCACTAGGTTTATCAAATTAACAAATGAAGAAATAAATTAATAAGTGCAAAGTAGGACAGCATATAACAATCATAAAGGTTGAAAGACATTATCAAATTATCTGAATTTTGAGGAAGGATCAAAAAACCCCAGTCTAGTGTGTTTGATTGTTGATATCTTTTAACATGCCAAGCTGACTACAATTTTTATTTTTGGGGGGGGGGGGGGTGCCGGGGATTGAACTCAGGGGCACTCGACCACTGGGACACATCCCCAGCCCTTTTTTGTATTTTATTAGAGACAGGGTCTCACTGAGTTACTAAGTGCCTTGCCATTGCTGAGGATGGCTTTGAACTCGCGATCCTCCTGCCTCAGCCTCCCAAAGTGCTGGGATTACAGGCGTGCGCCACCGCGCCCAGCTCTCTGACTGCAATTTTTAAAGAATTTTTTTAATTCCCAAAAAATCTGAAGTTCAAATTAATTTTGGTACTTTTTAATTTTTAGCTAAATAAATATATTAGATTCTTACAAGTTAAAGAATATCTCAAGGGGCTGGGGCTGGGGCTCAGTGGTAGAGCGCTTGCCTCATAAGCATGAGGCACTGGATTAGATTCTCAGCACCACATAAAAATACATAAATAAAATAAAGATATTGTGTCCATCTACAACTAAAAAAAATTTTAAAAAAATCTCAAAATTAAGCAAAGCAAAATAGTAATGCAGTTAAATGGTCAAAGCTCACTTTATTCACTGGTACCTACTTAAAAACAAAAAAAAATATATGAATATCAAACAAAACAATTATCTTTTTAATGTCCATCTAATTATACATTAAAATAAATTATTTTAAGCATAAGAATTATCAAGAAGTGATAATTGGATCATCCCTTTAACTGAATATTTCCACCAAAAATGAAGAAATCTGTAAGTGATAAATTTTGTTTCTTGATTATAGCAATGCACCAACTTGCCTAACAAGTCTATTTAAATGATCTTGTTTCTCTTATTTTGTATGATCTTTAGAACAAAGTCTGCTTGAATATTTTCTCTGTTTTAAATAAAAAAGAAAACATGGCCAATTAAATCAAAATAACTGAAAACTAAAGTAACCTTGAAATCTTAACTCACACCTCAGTAATTTAATTTTTTAATGCTAAATTTGAAGGTGAACTGTTAACTTTTGGATGTTTTGGCATTTACCAGATATATATTTATGAATGCATTTACCAGATATATATTTATGAATATATATAAAAAATATAAATTGGGGCATTGAATAATAATTACAATAAAAATTTGCCAAAACTACACAATACAATGTTGACACTTGTTCTATACACAGATTTTAAACAGACTTAACACAATGTATGAAACACATTACATTTGCAGCAGGCAGGCAAAAATCATTTTTTAACTGCCTTTCTGTAAACCTTCAGTCTTTCAAGACCTACTCTTGTCTTTCACTTACAAAATAACATTGAAAACTGAATTTTGAGGATTCATCTCAATTACAAGACCTGTTTACTAGTAAAAATATCAAATAATTTTTGCTGCTATTCATAAAAGAGAAATAAAGGTAATGTTAGTTTAAAAGATACACTGTATAGAAAACTAGACTTCTGAATTTTTATTGGGGGGAATATATTTGATTCATTTCCTTTAGTAGTTTAATTAAATAATTAAGGCCCAAAGTTGCAAACTCAGCAAATACAAAGGCAAACTCATCCACCCTGATATATTCCTTCCTCAGCAACACTAATAAAGGTCCTGTTATGCCTTTAAGTTTCAGTTTACAAGTTTACTTACAGATACCTATACCCTGATTCCTTTATCTGATTTTATTCTTTCTCATCTTCATCAGTATGGACTTAAGGACATATCCTAGCAATTGAGTATATCCTTGCATGTTCTGTCCTAATGAGTTCAGTATACTATTTTCTCACCCTATAAGACCTGGCACACAATGGGGGCACCTAATAAATACTTGTTGACTGGAAAAAGAATGTAACACATATTTTAAAAATATAGACAAATTTAGTTGGGATTTCTGGTTGGTTGACCAGATTTTGTTTTGTTTTTGGTTTTGTGGTATTGGAGATTAAACCCAGGACCTCCCACATACTAAATAAGCGCTCTACCAATGACTTACATCGCCAGCCCTTTTTATTTGAGACAGGATCTCATTAAATTGCCCAGGCTGGCCTCAAACTTGCCATCCCTCTGGTCTCAGCCTCCCCAGTAGCTGGGATTACACATGTGCAAAACTGCTCCCAGTTTAAGTTTTTTTAATACAAGTTACATTTCTTTAAAATGATAACTATGTCTCCTACAATACAAATGTTGTCCAACTAATTCTCCAAAATGTAATTTAGCAAAAGCCTTTAATTCAAATGCACAAAATTTTCAAAAATAAACGAATGCCTTTGTTCTAACATTCATTTCCAGTCTCTTGTGAAGAGACAACTTCACCTAAAATCAACTCTTAGGAGCAGTACTATTTATTAATTATTTCATAGACTTTGTAGCTAACCAAACTTAAAGGGTTTTTTAAAAACCATTCAAATTAGTTAAAGTACTTACACTTTCCTTCATCATCATACGAAAAAGACCAAATTTGTTACTCAGTCCTTCAGTTAGTAAGTATACTACGAACATTCAAACATACCTATATTACTAAACTACATGTACTCTGTAGGATAGTTCAAAGCATTTTAAATGAGGATTTCAGTAGTTGACAGAAGTAAAAGAAGGATTTAAACAATATTGACAATATGAGTATTTCCAAAGGGAATAGTATTGCTCTCAAATGAGTGAACATGTATCCCAATATTCTCCCTTTTTTCCTACCAAATACTGTAATTTTAAATTATAACATTTAAAAAACAAAAAAACATTTTATCTACTTAAGTATTTCTAGAGTCTCAGATTTCAGGATCTTCAGAGAACATATTAGAACATTTATTCATACTTGGCTTGTTGTTTCTTTTGATTTTTTGCCATGGCATTGTGTTATGCAAAAAACAAAACAAAACAAAAACTTTTTAAAAGAAGAAAGCATTTTTATATAAACGAATCCATTTCCAGTCTGCAGTTTCAGATTCTCACTTTCAACAAGTGATATGAGGACTATAGTAGACCTCCTTAAGCATTTTATTTTAATTATTTGTAATGATTTTACAGGCTGTAGAGATATTTCCCTGTCCAATTTAATCTGTATGAATAATCGCGAGATATGTGCCAGAACAAAAACCTTTAGTTTGTTTTTTTAAGTGACTGTTTTCATGACTGTATTGTTGATTACTCTAAACTGCATGAAAATTATCTTAAAACATAATCAAAAGCACAAGTATTTGTAAATCTGTATATTGTCCCCGTTATTTCTCAATTGACAGTATGAGTATTATATTATTTAAAATAAATATCTCATAGTGTACCTTGTTTACAATTTTTAAAAGGTTCTGTTTAACAAAAAGAAAACTATAATACTGATGACATAATCATTTTAACATACAATTCATTTGCTTAATCTCAAACAAAACTCTTAAAATTGCATTGTCTTAAATGTCCAGACATTGAATTGTGCTTCTAAAATTAATGACGTTTCATAATCCCAAGATTTTTCATGAAAATATCATACTAATGTTATAGCAAATCTGATTTTGCTACAAAAAATTAAGAAATGTTTGAAACCCCATTACTTATTTTACTTTTCTTAAACAGAAAGCCTATATGGACAGAAATGACTAGCAATAATTCTCAACAATGATCAAAGTTAGCCTTTTCAAAAGACAACATTGTAATCTGATTAATTTTTAAGTTACCTATATTTATACAACTCTTATATGAAATTAAGCCTTTTTGGTCACAAAACTTCTCATCTTTCCACTTGCCATGTAAAAATTAAAGTCCTATAATTCTAATAGAGTAGGTAGTTTGATCCTTTAGCTAATTAGTGAATCAGCAAGAAGAAAGTTAGACCACTGAAATTACTGTCCACATGTTCATTTGTAAGAAATATCTACAGGTCAACCTAACCATTTTTATCTCACAAAATGCTATTTTTTCTTAATATCTTTCTGGAAATGATCAACAAACCTAGCTTTAACATAATGACCATTTGCATTTGTTGTAGAAATAAAAATCAATTTGGCTTAAACAAGAAGAGACAAAGTAGACAACTGATAGATTCATCATTTCTACAACTTTCCTTAAAACATTCTAATTCTGTCTCTTTCTTATATTAAAGTCTGATCATATATATTTAATCCCATTCTTTAAAATTTCAGTAGACAACTTCAGTACTAACCTACCACTGCCCTGTCAGAAAATCTTTGATGTCACAGTATAATAGCTCCTGAAAGAACAGCACTAATACTTAATGTAACATGAAACCAGGGCTCTGCAGTGGGGCTGTCTGCTGTCAGGAACAAACAATTTCACTGCTGTTCCCCAGAAGTGACAAGGTTGGTACCTATCTCTATAGAACCCCTCACTATCAACAGACTTATATTTATTAAGAACTAAGAAGGCCAGCTTAATTCTTTTAAATTTACCCATCTCTGTTTTGAAAATACATTACATTTTAATGTCAAACAATGCTTGTGGTTCACTTTTCCCCTGCAGACCATAGGTTGCACGCTAGGGAAGGTCTCTGGTGTTTCCAAATAGAACAAATGGAAATGGCTAGACTTATTAGTAAGAAGAAACTGGTACATTATTTCATTATTTCAAAAGCCACACCAAATATTTATGTTTCAAATATAATATATATTTAATAATATATTTGGATTAGAAATTACTATGCAGACCTTTTCCTTAGGATATTTTTACATGACATCAAAATATCTCAAGCTAGCCATTTCAGCCAAAAGATCCATCAATATATGAAAAAAGGAAACAATAAAACAGTGCCTATGCACATAGTCAATAAAACAATCAATACATTGCTTATTCTTTAAACCTACTAACTGAAAATATGATAATTTCCAGACATGTATATAGCACCTATGAGGGAACAAAGATTTAGTTAAATTAAAGATAAATATTTAATTTATATTTGACCAGAAATATCCTTTAGTGTCATCTATTATGAAACACTAAGGCATATTTGCTCCTCATTAAGCTATTGTTTGTATTCTTTTTTAAGCAATTACCTTTCTGTTGCTATTGTCTTGAATTGTCATTTAATTCTTTTAATGTTCATGTTGCATACTACCTTAAGACCTATACAAGAAAAATTATAAACTTTATTGGAAGACTTTAAAGAAGAGCAAAATAAATTTGGAGATACAATGTGTTCTTGGATTAAAATATTTTATGTTACAAAGATATCATTCATCTAAAATTTCTTTATAAGTTAAATGCAAACTAAATTAAAAATTCTCAAATGGTACTTTTTGGTAGAACCTAACAAGTTAATTCTAAATTTTGTGGAAATCCAATGGGCCAAGAAGCACCATGACATCCTTGAAAAATAAGAAAAAATGGCAGGATTTATTCTACAAGATAGCAAAACTCATTATAAAGAAAATAAAATGAAGTCCAAGTCGTATGGATGCAAGGATTGACCTATATATATAAAGATAACATAAGAAAGAACCCCAAAATAGACCCATGTTTATTTTTGATATATGACAGAGGAAAAGGTAGAACAGTAAGGAAAACACGGGTTTTAATAAATTTTCTGGGACAGCTGAACACTCATAAGAGGAAAAACTTTTAAATGCAAGTATATCCTTACTTTATACAGCATACCAAAATAGCTTCAAGTATGTTTACTGATCATCATCCTATATATAGGATACCTATAAAAGCCCATAAAGTCTTATAGGACACCTATAAAACAATTTTATAGGTATCCTATATACAAGATAATGGGGACCCAAAGAATTAAAGGTCAGTTTGAAACTTACTGGACATTATCTTCATGACCTCAGAGAGGATTTCCTAATTAGCACAGGAAAAGCATTAACCAAAAAGGAATAGAATGGGCTAGGGATGTAGCTCAATCATGGAGCACTTGCCCAGTGTGTGGGGGGCCCTGGGTTCAATCCCCAGGACCTCAAAAATAAAATTTTAAAAAGGAAAATATCAATAAACATTCAACTATATTTCTTTTCAATGAAAGAGTCTATAGAATGAAAAAACAAGTCAAGAGTTAAAGAAGATATTTTTAACATACTTAAGTAACAATTCATATGCAGAAAATACACAAAATTACAAATCTTTCTTTCTTTTTTTTTTTTTTTTTTAAAGAAAATGAACCGATAGAAAAATGGGCAAAACTTTGAACAGGCACTTTACAAAAGAAGAAATCTACCTAATCAATAACTTATCAAAAGGTGCTTCGTATCATTAGCAATCAAGAATGTAAATTAAAACCAAGATGAGATAACTAAATATTCAGCAGACAGACAAAATTTAAAGTTTGAGAACAAAATTGTTAGCAAGGATGTCAAAGAATGGGAATATCCATAGATGATTAGTGGCAGTATAAATAACCACTTTTAGAAAAGAGGCTAGCATTATCAAGTAAAAATAAAGATAGGCATACCCTCTGACCCAACAATTCCATTCCTGTATACACAGCCTAGAGAAAAGTGTGCACATGCACTCCAAGAATGAATATATATACATATATATATGTACAGGAAGATTTATAGTAGCATTGTTCATAACTACCTGCAATTGGAAATAATCCAAGTGCCTAATAACATAAGAAAAAATAAATAACTCTGATACAAAATAAAAAGGATATTAATAAACTAAGACTTCACAATAATGGTACATGTTGAACAAAATTGCAACACACATAAAAATAGATTCTGCATGATTTCATTTATATAAAGCATAAAAACAGGCAAAATCAAACTTGTTTAGATATGCATTCATGGGCAATAAAACTATAAAATGAAAGATGTACTAACATTAAATATATACTGGTCGTTACTTCAAAGAAGGAGCATGTGAAAGTTCCTAGGAAGGGACCAAGTGGTTTTGGGGATGATGTCAGTATATTTTAAAAATAAATAAATAAATAACAAAAACAGATATATCAGTTACATGGGATTTGCTTTGCTTTTACTTATTCATTACACTTGTATACATCTATATTTTAAACATTTTGCATGTTTTCACTTCAACTTTTAAAAAGAAAGAACAAATCTATCTCACACAGCTATTGTAAATATAAGTAAAACACTGCCCTGTAAATGGAAAGCTCTTGAAAACCACAAATATCTAATACTCTTTTTAAAGTATTGAAACAACTTTTCTTCATAAACTAAAGGAGCAATAGCTTCCATTATATAAAATCCCCCTACCTCAAAAATATAGTTACCTTAAAGTAATAAGATGTATCTTCTGTAATATGACAACATGATATTTACTATTCTTTTGTGAGACATTCATTCCTTTGAATTACAACATTATCCTTTTTAACATGAAAAACCACCAGAGCCAGGGCGCAATTGCACATCCAGTGACTTGGGAGGCTGAGACAGGAGGATTGCAAGATCAAACCCAGTCTCAGCAACTTAGTGAGACCCCTGTCTCAAAAATGAAACAAATCAAAAAGGCTGGGAGGTTGGGGATATAATTCAGTGTTTAAACTCCCCTGAGTTTAATCCCTTGTACCCACCCCCGCCCCCAGCTCGAGAAAATATACTAAGCAGTGAACCAAAAAGGATTTCTAAAGGAACTACAGTAAGAAAACTTATGGATTTTTTAGACTTAGAATAAATATACTATATTTCATGTCTCCAAACAACACTCTTATGTGAAAGGTCTTTATCCTCATTTAGTAGACCCTCTAAAACATAGATCAGATAGCTATCTTTAAAAACTAAAGAGGAAATTTTTCAAAGTATAAATAACTAAGGGGAAAAAAACTTTAAATAAGTCAAAGGAAGAGAAGGAGGGAAAAAAGTAAGGAAAGAAAAAAGAACTGAAGGAATTTATTTATTTTTACTAATTCATATTTTTAAAAACAATCATATATAAAAATCTCATGTTCAAATGTATACACATAAATGTATATTATCATACTTGTTAAATTGGTAAGCCAAAGTGGCATTTCTATTCAAGAAAAATATTTAACTTCATTACACTCTATTGTTTATTATATCTTTATTTTCCTTCTTTGTCATGTGTCCTATTCTAAAGAGGCCATGTCTCAGCTAGTATGAGTAGAATCACTAAGGCATACACCAATTCTATGGTTAACTCTTTGAGAATTTGATAGACTGGTTTCTAAACTGGCTGCACCATTTTCAGTCCCATGAGCAATGTATGAAGTTTCCAATTTCTCCACACTCTCATCAATGTTTGTTGGTTTTTGTTGGTTGTTGTTTTGTTTTGTTTTGTTTTGTTTTTTAATTATAGCCACCCTAGAGTACGTAGTGTCTCATTGTGATTTTGATGTACATTTCCCTAATATGTAATAAGGTTGACCATCAGTTTTTTGTGTGGGCTTACTGAATATCTGTACATCTTATTTTGAAAATTATTTATTTGAATTACTTGCCCTTTTTAAAAGCTGGGTTTTTCAGGGCTGGGGATATAGCTCAGTTGGTAGAGTATTTGCCTCACACCAAAGGCCCTGGGTTCAATCCCCAGCACCACAAAAAAATAAATAAATAAATAAAAATCTGGGTTTTTTTTTTTTTAATCAAATAAGACTTGAAAAATTTTTTTCATTCTGTTGATTGTCTTTCATATTTTTTAATTTTTTTTAGTTGTTGATAGACCTTTATTTTATTTATTTACATGTGCTGCTGAGAATCAAACCCAGTGCCTCACACATGCCAGGCAAGTGCTCTACCACTGAGCCACAGCCTCAGGCCCTCAATTTTTTTTTTTTTTTTTTTTATGGTTTCCTTTGAAATACAAAATTATTTTTTAATTTTGATGAAGTCCAATTTATCTTTTTCTCCACTGTTCTTTCTATAATGTCTTAGAAACCATCACCCAGTGCAAGCTCATGAAAATATACTTGTTCTGAGTTTTATAGTTTAATATCATATTTAATTAAGTCTTTGATTCATTGAGTTAAATTTCTGATTATGGTTTGAGGTAGGGATCCAATTTCATTTGCACAATGATATCTAGTTGTCCCAGCACCATTTGTTGAAAAGACAAATTATTTTCCCATTAAACCATCCTGGCACCCTTGTCAAAAATAACATTACTAGAAGTGAAATGTAACTCAAGCAAGTATGAAGCCCAGGGTTCAATTCTCAGTGCCATTAAATAATGCAAAAAAAATCTAATTTTAAGATATGATTGCTGTTTACTCGTCACTGGGAATTTTTAATGGTAGCTGCTTATCTATAAAACACAATTTGAAAAGTAGATTTTTGAACTCACTATATTGATCATTCAAACTGAATGTAGAGAATTTTTAATCTTTTTTTCCATATTCTAACTTTGCTAACTAGCAATTACAACTAATTTTATGATAACCTTAAGTATTTGAGCAATAGTAGCTGTAAAGCCCACTATATATTCAGCTTCCTTCCCTACAAAGTGAAAAGATTGGACCAGGTCATGCTTGATTGTTTTTCCCCTGGAGTGCACCCCATCATCAAGTTGTTGTGGGGCAAAGAGGAGAGTGAGCTAAGAGAGATACCTAAGGAACAAATGAGACTGAGAAATCAAGGTTTCTTCCAAAGTTAATATCTTTCTTAGATCTTACTGGGTTTCCTGACTTGCAAAAAGCCTGAAAGTAACGGAATTCTATCATCCCTGAGAAGAAAGAAGGGTGGGGAGAAATATTAAAGATATAGAGACAGATAATGTTCAAGCTTCCACCTTGAATAATAGGATTCTAGGTAGGATTCTAGGTAGTGAGGAATTACAGTATGAGTAGGATGGAACCAGAATAAAGACCAGGAAATTGTAAATTAAAAGGGAAAGTTTGAAGAATAAAAAGACCTCCATTTAATGTTCTTCTGTTTGGATTTCCAACATAATTGAAGAAAGCTTGTTTTCTTGGAATTTTTACCTGTTCCACATAATAAAAGGATGAAAATATTCTTATTTACCCAAAGTATATTTGAGCTGTGATTCTACTGACCTAAAATCCAACGACAATAATAGTAGTTATTTTAAGGAATCAGCTAGCTACATTAATTCACTACCTTTACATATATTTTTTCAATAGTTTCAAGCAGTAAATGAATATGAATGTGGGGCTGGGGTTGTGGCTCAGTGGTAGAGTGTTCGCCTAGCACGTGAACAGCCCTGGGTTCAATCCTTGGCACCACATAAAAATAAATAAATAAAAATAAAGGTATTGTATCCAACTACAACTAAAAAATAAATATTTTTTTTAAAAATGAATATGAATGTGAACACATAACAATTCCTTCAGAAACCAACTGCTAAAAAACATACAATGCCCTTTTCAAATTTCAAAAGGTATTTTTCTCTTCTTAAAAATGCTCTGTTTCTTTTATTAAAGTAAAAATTTTAACATATAAGTAGTATAAAGTTCACTAATATTAAGTTCAGTCAATGAATATACTCAATAAAATCTTTCATATCTATTCTCCCATATACCACCATTCAGACCAAGACATAAAACATTCCCAGAACCCTGAAGTTTCTCACCTTCCTCTTTCCAATTAATAACCCATCCCCAAAAGTAACCATTCTTCTGATTTCTCTCATTGTAGAGTCATGAGCTGTTCTTCAACTTAATGAATGGAATCACAGGACATACTATCTTCCTCTAATCTTTATCTTTCTCTTTAACCTCCTTCTCTGTTCTCCATATGTCTAAGAGGAATACCAGTTATTTTTATTGCTATATCATGTTTATTGTTTATTACTGTATCATGTTCAATTGAAGAAGTATACCACAATCTATTCTCCTATTGATGGACATCTGGGTTGTTTATAGTTTGCACTAGAAAAAAATAACTGCTACAAAACATGCTAAGCATGTCTTTTGGTAGACAAAAGCACTTATTCCTCTTGAGTATTTATCTAGGAGTGTAACTGCTGAACATAGAATAGACATATGTTTAACTTTAGTAAATCTGCCAAATAATTTTCAGAATTGGTTATAACAATTTATACTCACACCAGTAGTATGAAAGTTCCATTTGTTTTACATCCTCACCAACATGTGAGGCATTGTCAGTCTTGATAATTTTAGCCTAAATGCTTTATTTATTAATTTTATAAAGCCCATCATTTATTAATTATAATGATTTATTAATTGTAAAACAATGCATATTGTCTTTCTGTTCTCTACTTCCCATCTACTTAAAGTGCAGTCCCAGTCAGCAACACTGAGGAAAAACAGCAAAGACACTGCCTAAGTTTGTTAGAAATGCACTGAACCTTATGCCCACACCAGACAGAAGCAGAATGCATATTTTACTAAAGACTACCAGGTGATTTACATGCTTACTAAAATGTAAGAAGTAATTCTCTAGTTGATCAAATGTATAAATTTCTAGGCTGATTAAAGCATTGCATTACTCAATGCAAAAAATCTTTCTAGTAGATTCTGTATCGATGAGCAAGATAAGTTTCAGTAACACATTGCTTACATGAATTTAATTTCCAAAACAACATAACTAACCCACCTACCAGAAAAAGGTATTCATTAGGACCAAAAACTGTGTTCACAAAGAACAAGTCCTGGGCTGGGGTTGTGGCTCAGTGGTAGAGTGCTCGCCTAGCATTTGTGAGGCCCTGGGTTCGATCCTCAGCACCACATAAAAATAAATAAATAAAATAAAGGTATTATGTCCAACTACAACTAGAAAATAAATATTTAAAAATATATATATAAAAAAGAACAAGTCTTGTGTGTGTGTGTGTGTGTGTGTGTGTGTGTGTGTGTAGCACTGGGAATTGAACCCAGGGCCTTGTGCATGTGAGGCACTCTACCAACTGAGCTATATCCCCAGCCTACAAGTGCTGTCTTATCCCCTTTTGTCTCCTTGTCAGAAATACCATTTTGTTGGATGGAGTAATGTGTTAGAAACAATATATCTGAATTTCATCAATGCAGTTAACAGACAGTCTCAAATATCCTTATTATACTGTAAGGCATTTAGAGTACAGCCCTGTTTTAATCACCCTTTATATCTCTAGCATATATCTGGAATGTAGAAGCTATTTATAAATTTTTGTTGAATTCTATTTTATTAAACCTTATAGGTATACAAATAAAGGCAAGCTAAGTGCTAGCACACTCAACAGTTTCTAATAATCAATATGTTAAATGATAAAATCAGGATCCAAAAAGATCTTAACAAAAATAAATAAAGAAAGAAGATTTAACCATAGATACAGAAAAGCAGAAAATAATTTTTAAAATGATGTCAACTTATACATATATATATATGTGTATGTGTATATATATATATATGTATATTTACTTTTTTGGGGGGGTACTGGGGATTGAACTCAGGGGCACTCAACCAATGGGCCACATCCTCAGCCCTTTTTTGTATTTTATTAGAGATAGGGTCTCACTGAGTTGCTAAGTGCCTGACCATTGTTGAGGCTGGCTTTGAACTCATGATCCTCCTGCCTCAGCCTCCCAAGTGCTGGGATTACAGGCATGCGCCACTGCACCCAGCTTGCCAATATATTTTTTAAATAAAGAGAAAATAGATGAGTTCCCAGAAAAATACAAATTCCCAAAATGACTTGAAAAGGGGTAGAAAATTAGATCAATAAAATACTTGTAATCACATATCTCTTTAAAACATGTAAAGAGCAAAATAGTTTTATAGGTAAATTTTTCAGCCATTAAAGAACAAATTGCTATGCTTTCCAAAATCATTCCACAACATAGACAAAAATGGAAAGCTTTCGATTCCTTTTCAAAGCTGGCATGACCCTGTATCAAAACCCTATAAGGGCATGGCATGGTGGTGCACACCTGTAATCCCAGCACTTGAGAGGCTGAGGCAGGAGGATCATGAGTTCAAAGCCAGCCTCAGCAATGGCGAGGCACTTAGCAACTCAGTGAGACCCTGTCTCTAATAAAAATGCAAAAAAGGGTTGGGGATGTGGCCTAGTGGTCGAGTGCCCCTGAGTTCAATCCCCAGTACTAAAAAAAAAAAAAAAAAACCCTATAAGGATGACACCAAAAAACAAAATACATGAATCCTAAACAAATCCAAATAAAATCCAAATATAGAAAATTCAAATTTAGCGGCATGATTTTATATACACACACCCACATACACACATGCGTGTGCACACAAATAGTAACAAAGTAGCTTATTGGAGGAATACAAGGATGTTTAAGCACTAGAAAATCCATCAGTGTGTATTAAATGGTATTAACACAATTAAGGAGTAAAAAACATTATCAATAAATGCCAAATGATACTCAAGGAAAATTTAAGACTATACTAAACTAAAATATCTTAATGAAGATCAAATGGATCTAACCAGAGAAAAAACTATATGAAATAAATACAAGCTCCTACACTTGAGTCCAAAACAATCAGCTCAAGTATAGTATGAAACATGGTAAATAAATGATTTGTGACTTTTAGTTGGCAGTAAAATTAATGCGTCAACAGTGTGATGTGGCTTCCACAAAAACTTAGCCTCTGTTAATAGAAGAATAGTGTGTAGGACAAGAGAGGTGATAATTTCAGTGCTGTATAATGTGGTGGTTATACTTAAAGGTTCAAATTCTGACTGCTATATTTTAGTAAATGTTACCTTAAGAAAATTAGTTAATTCATAAGTACCTTCAGCTATAAATTAGAAATAATAATACATACCTCACAGGGTTAATTGAGACTGGTATGAGAAAATTCTTGGTATATAATATTGTTCAATATATAAAACAAAACAGTCAACTTAGTAGTCTAAGCATTCTTCATTTGACAGTATCTACTAAGTAATTATTAGGTGCCAGGCACTGTTCTAGTCACTTAAAGTTACTGAACAAATAGACAAAATTCCTATCCATGCAAAGCTTATATTCTGGTGAAAAGGAGGAAGTAATTCCCTATCATAGCCCTCCCAGCATGGACTGGACAATCATTTATATGGAACCACATCATAAATGGGTGATTAGAATATCCTTTCAGCTCTGAAGTTCCATGATACAAAGACTGTGAGTTTATGATTTGAAGTACAAGTACCCAAAATACATTCCAAAGCTCTGTTCTATCCATAAAAGGCCTGTAACAACTACTATATCATTACCATCTCCTCTAGTACCATTATCATAACATGGTTGCCTGCAGAAAACCCCTTTGCTTTCACAGCTGCCCTCTCAGGTACTATTTCATCTATCCTTTTTGATACTGAACTCATAGATGCTTCCACTATCACAGCAACTTTCCTTTTCTCTATTGGTGCCCTCTTCAACCAGGAAACAATATGGAATTATTGGTGGAAAGAGCTTAGCTTTTGTTATCAGACATACCTGGGTTCAAATTCTACGTTTAACATAGCCAGTCTACTGCCTCCACTAGGAATCTTCTGGGACCTAGAGGTCAAACCTGCAATCCCTGGCAATGTGGACTGAGGCCAAACCCTTTCTGGGGAAGGCCATCTGGGTCCAGCAGAAACTGGGAGTCCACATCAAAAAGAGCTTGAGAGTAATAGATGATTATCAACTCCACGCCCTAATATCAGCAAGATACCTCCCTCCATAATTTTTGGGCCTAGAAATCAAGTCTGCAATCAGTGATGAAGGAAGGATGTACGTGGACTCTCCTTGGAAGAAAGCCAGCCCCTGAGTCCAACTCCCTGCCTGAAAGATGCTGCCATTTTAAGCTCTATCATTGGTTTTTTCAGTTATTGCTATATTCACAAATCTAGTCCTGAGAAAACTCACCCAAATTCATTCTGTATCCAAGTCATCTAGTCTCCATCAATTATGGAATTCAAAAAATAAGAGGCAGGTCTTAAAATAATGTAATTTAGTTACAAGAGATTTGATTTGCTGTTGAAGAGGTTCTCAAAGACCCTATTACTATATATAAGCTAGAATTCTCTCAAAGGTTCTCTGGAGTCCCTGTGTGGGAAACTGTGAAATGATTTTACATTACATTCTAGTAGTGTCCATTTTTACTTCTTCAAGAAAGTATTTTGAATATGGTATCCTTTATTTTTTGCCAGATTCTCCTTTTAAAGACATTCACTTGTTAATCGTAGCTAATGCTCACTTGGTACCTATTATATACCAGGCACTTTTAAAAACACTTATTTTTACTCCTTTAATCCTTAAAACAACCATGAGAAAAGTAGGTACTATTTTAAAGATAAGGAAACTGGGACCTGAAGACATTAAAGTAAGAAGCCCAATTTCACATTGCTAGAAAGTAGGGGAGTATCTCTTAAGCACAAGCTGAGTTAACCCTAAACTAACTCTCCAACCTTACACAGGTCAGAGAAATAAAATTAGAGTGAGCACAGGATTTCTATTCTTCAGAATACCTGACAAAGAATTGTAAGAACAGGTTTTTAAAACAATTTGAAGGGTGAGGGGAATAAAGATTTAAGGGAGGAGAGTATTTTAAACTTTTGGGCCAAGAGGAAATTCAAAGCTTTGTATATTAAGCAAGGTATTTTAAGTATTACCTTGCTCTAAAATTGACATATATGCAATAGTCATCAGGTTGACATGATTACTAAGTACTTAAAAAGAATTTGAGCATCTATATCTAAAAAGAAATGCTCAGTGTATACTGCAATATATCACTTTTCATATAATAAAATGCCAACTGAGAGATAACTGGTCTCACTGGCTTTGTACATTGCTGGAACAGATAGAAGGAAATGTATCCATTCAGAAAGCTTAGACATGTAATGGGAGGTTGGGAGAGATTAAAGAAAACGAGTGTTTCTGTCTAAACCCAAAAAGAGATCTACTACTGGATACAATAAATGTCAGATATGCTGTACCTTTTATGCAAAGAGCCAATTATTAATGACCTTCAAAGAACTTAATTATGTAACATAGTACTCTCCCATAGCAGGAGCAGAATCTTGAAGGAAAAAAGATAACGGGCCATCAAATAAAAACAACTATCTAACTGGTCCAAAGGAAAGAGAATTTGAGAATTTCAGTATGTGAGTGTGAAGTCCTTGCTTTGTACCATACCTTGTTACCTGAAACAAATGTCCTCACTTTGTATGATTCTGTAATAACTGAAATCAAACCATGACATAGGAACTGTGTAAAGTTGAGATCACAACCATGCAAAGTAAGGATATGGTTCTGATATACAAGAGGTTCAGTTAACACTGTGCAGTACAAAGTGATAACCACCTCAATAACCATACCCATTGAAAGTAACACACAAACAAAAAAAAAATTGCTCAACCTCTGATTATCCTGATTATCCAAGTTCCTCATTATCTTGGTTCACAGATTATCTGGGAGAAATCTCCTGACTTACTCGCCCATTAGAAGCAAGATACATTATATGGAAGAAATACCATGGGACTTCAAGCCAGGACATCTATATCTAGATTATGGTTTTGCCCCTTAATGGCAATGTGATCTTGGGTAAGACATTTTTCCTTTCCAACTTTTAGTTTCCTTTTCCATAAAGCAGAGATGATGATAGATACTTCCAAAGTTGTGTGAAATAAATAATAAAATGATAATCACTAATGTTTAATGAGAGCTTGCAATATATCAGGAATTCTTCCAAGTATATTAGCTTATTCAAATCTCTCAAAAATTATGATATTGGCCCATTATTATCTCCATCTCATGAAAGTACACAAAAATGTGTGTTGTATGTGGTAGCTGCTCAATATATGTTTGCTGCTATGTACCCATTTATTTACTCAACAGCACCCCACTCTGTGGCAATAAATGAGTAATAAAAAGAAAATGAGAAAGACTGAAATCTGTTTACTTATTAGATGCATCAAAAATACAGTGGAAAAGAAGCAAGTACTTAACCCATTAAGTACCAAGTTTTCAATTCTGCAAACATAATAAATATTCAAGTATTATTTCAAAGTTATCATAAGTGGTATATTTGTTGTTTAATTTACATTTGTAATGTGTGTGTTAGTTACATCTGGGATGATGAGAGAAAATGGGTAATGCAAATAGGTGGAGTATTTTTATTCCTAAAATTCCTTTAACCTCATTGTCTTGAGTGCTAGTTGTACTCTAGGATTCTGAAAGAGGTTAACTGGCAGACTCCAAAGACAACCAACTCTGTGGGTGACAGAAACCATACTCAAAAAGCCTGGCACTGGCCACTGCTGCCAGCCTCGCCAAACACATGCAATGAATCAATGGCCACGTCCCAACACCCTGCCTATTTCCTCCAGCCCAACCTCCCTCACAGACACAGCCCTTCAGATTCCCTTCTTTTCTGATGTTCTCATTAGACACTTTGGGTCAGAAAGCAAAAGCCCTGTCCAGGAGTACACTGTGGAAATGTACTCTGTAGAAAGCTGTCTGGAAAAGTGAAGGAAGTTAAAAATATTTCAGTTTTTGCTCATGAGTCTACCTTCATAAATTCATATATTAAAATAGGTTGCTGTCATTTGGCCATAAGAAGGTACATAGTGATCAAGATTGATACATAGAATAGGGAACTGAAGTGAAGGTTCTGTGTCAAGGACAGCACACAGCACCATTCCAAAAAGGGAATGAGCAGGATAGGATGTAAGAGCCAAAACCTCTTCAGAGATCATCAGATTTCCCAGTCTGCCAATGATGTATTCCTAGAAAAAAAGTGACACAGCCAAAGTCACCCAAAATTTATTGGCAGAGGTAAAACTCCCAAATGGGGCTTTTGCTGCTATACCGAACATCCCAAGAAACATACCAACAAGTTAGAGAAAGGGAGAAAAGAAGAGAAGAACACAGTGCTGTTGACAAAATTTCCCTATAGCCGTCCCTGATTGCTGCCTTACCTTTCCCAATGTCTGCTCTGATTCTGTCTAAATCCAAGGAAGAAAGAGTACAGAAGCAACAAAGAGCCCCAGGCATTCAGGGGAATGGTGATCCTCTACTTAGTCTCCTCTCCTGGAACATGATAAGTACACCTAAGTATAAAACCTTTAAGATCCCTTCATACCAACAGAATTACTCAAATTGCAAGGGAGGGTGCAAAAAGGGTGAAGAAGAAAGAAAAAAAGAAAAAAAAAAAAAAGATAGGTTAAATCTGTTTCCTTTCTCATATCAGACTCCTGTAAAAATGCCACACTACTATTTTCTGAACCCCAGTACTTGTAAACCTGTAGCCCCACTTTCTGACCCAGGTTTCCATTGATGGCCACATTATTCTGAGGGAATCCTGTCCCAAAAGAGTATGCTCTGGAGACCATGCTTTTCCTCCTGACTCATCTTTCCTATGTACTTTTCCATTTCAGTGGTCTTGTAAGTGGGTGGCATTATCCTTTAAGGAGTCTATATAAATAAAGAGGAGTATATTTATTTATTCAGAGAGTAAGGAAAACTAATCCTTAAATTTAAATATAGATTGACACTCTAGGCCAATATATCTAACATTAATATCTCACATCCTATGCCAGAAGCATCCTACAAAAAGAAGGGAGATTCATTGTAGGTATTATTATCTAGTTTTTAATTAAATTAATTATGAAACATGCCCCATCGTTTAAAAAGATTCTTACAAAGAAACAAGTTTGAGGATAATATTAATAATGTAAGTCTTGGTAACAAGACCATGACCAATCTGACACTCATACTACTATTAGAAGCTCTTTAGTAACCACATTACAGAGCAGAAACAGTGATGATTCAAGCAAATCTGACAAAAACGGACTAAGTGGTTTTTTTTAATTATCAAGGGACAATTTGAGATATCTATCTAGTAGATATCTAGTGTCATTAAGAGTGTACCTTGCCCTATTGTACTTTGCAATGTTAAGTAATAAGAATATAAAGCATTTATAATCAGCAAGACATCTAAAAACTAAGCACATAGATATAAATTTAAATTGCTAGAGCTGGGGATGTACCTTAATAATACCATGTTTGTCTAACATGCCCAATGCCCTGGGTTCAACCTCCCAATACTGCAAAATAAATAAACAAACAAACAAATAACTGAAATTTACCAACAATGTTTAAAATCATTTAAAACTCAATCCAATATTTTACAAAATTTCATCAAAATTAATGTCAAAGGTTTAGAATCCTTTTCTGAGGGTTCAGTTTCATCCTGATAAAAGATGAAAAGCTACATGCTGTTAGAAGAGCACTGGTTCTTCCTGCTGCTATCAAAAGGCTAGGAAAAATATGCAGTATCATACACAGTAGTACACAGTACAATAATGTACAGTAAACACAATAAAACACAGTTAACAATATGGCAACAAAGTTAAATACACTCCCTTAATTAAAAATTAGAGCTGCTTAATACACGATTCTAGAGTTAACAATTTACCCAGGATGCAATGTGAATAATGTCTTCTGGCATTGTGCAGCAAACACACAAATAAGGTTGAAAGACACATAAAAAAACATGAATGAAGATTCTCAAAAAGAAAACATATTACATCTAGCTTTTCACTAGCTTTTCAGATGAACCACTGTATGTATTTCTTAAACATGCCTTAGTTTGCCATATCTGTTAAGTGAAGTGCTACTTTTGAATAAGCCACTACAATAAGTATCAGAGAAGATACAATCTCAACAGTAAGTTTCTTTTTTAAGAGTAACCACTGGTGAAGTAGTTACCTAGCTGAACTAAAGGGGGGAAAAGAGATAAGATTATAAAGATAGCACCATGGGACCCGTTAACTGCATCATTCATAGACAAGCAATTGCAGCAAAATGTTAAAGTCCAGTGTTACACAATAATGGAATTACTTTTAAAAATATACCTGTAAAACATAGTAAAAATTTTTAATATTCTTTGAAAAGAGATGGGAAGTATCTATGAGAATTGTTTATACCACCCAGAAGTTTCACTGCTTTTCTATGGCAATAGCAAAGTTTCCAAAGTTTAGGACAAAGTACCAAGAAAAAAAAAAAAAAAACTAATGTAACAAATGTGCTGAACTTTTTAATGGGATGACTAGAATAAAAGATATTTGTGGTGCTAAGTATATGAATTGAATATATATATATTCCAATAGGTAATTAGATACATATATACATACAAGCAATCAAACAAACAATCTGTCTCATCAAGGTAAAGGTGATATTTTATCAAATGAGAAAGTAAATGCTTTTGAAAACAGATTCATGCTATGAAAGAATATTTTGAAAACACATGTTTGGAAACATTCCATCACAGCGTGATTTTGATACCAAAATTCTAAGTCTGTTTTCTACAAAAATTCTTATCTGTTTACAAATTTAAAAATTGGCAACAGAATAATCTAACCTGTTTAATGATGCTCCAAATAATTTCAGTGGCTTTTCAGTCCCTTTATTAAAGTATGAAAAGGCTATACATACCTTCAACTTCATTGGCAAAAACAGGTCCTCATCAGGAAGGTGGAAATTTACTACCCAAATTTTAACAAAGTTCTTTGCATATGTTGTATATGGGATTTAAAAATAAGTATCACAATTTAATAAGTATAATCGGTGATGTAATATTTTCATTTGGATCTATTGTTTCCTTCTGTGGCAGCACTAAAAGCATGTAGCAAAGTAAATTGAACTTAGAACCAGTTTTTTTTTTAATATTTTTAGTTGAGAGGGACACAATACTTTATTTTTATGTGGTGCTGAAGATGGAAGCCACTGACTCACATGTGCTAGGAAAGTGCTCTCCACTGAGCTGCAACCCCAACCCCTAGACTCAGATCTTTAAATCACTTAATCAAACAATGTTAAACCAAGTCCTTTAAAATAACAAAGCATGTTGTATTACATGGTTTAGGAGACCACAATTGGTTTTAAAATATTCATTTCATCTATATCTCTTTCTTTTTTTTTTTTCTTTTTTTTTAATTTATTTATTTTTTATTCTAAGATGTTATAAATGACAGAACGCATTACATTTCATATTACACATATAGAGCACTTTTTTACAAATCTCTGGTTGTATGCAAAGTATATTCACACCATTCGTGACTTTCATCTATATCTCTTTCTAATATCTAGCTTCATATTCATGAATGATTTATAGCACATTAGCACAGGAGTAACTGTCTGCAATTTTATATAAAATATGAACATATTTATAGTAAATGCTCTATCCAAAAAGTTTGGAGACCACTGTTCTATCCTAAGTTTTCCCAAATAAGTGTTAAAATTGTCTTGTCAGAGGAATTTTTTCAGACCCAACCTTATCCCCAATATTCTCCAGTTGCACTTTGACTTTCCAAATCACCTAAGATCTCTATTTTCTTCTCTCCTTGAATATCCTAAGTTCTGCCCCTTTGACCTTGTTACTAAAATGCTCCCTACATATACTCCAATAAAGCAGGGTGGGATACCAGATACAATGCTACCACTGAAAAAAAAATTGTGTTAATTATCAAAGATATTTACTTTAAAGATGCTTTAGGAATATGCATAAATAAAGGCCTCATTTGGGACAATTTAGGAGAATCATCTAATGCCCTTCTTACTAAATTTAATAAAATAATATTTCTATTTTTAAATTATCTCAGAAATAAACTTGCTAAATCAGCATAACACCGTAACTAAAAGCAAAAAATGTATTCATCATAGCCTTGTAAAATGTAAAGGATATTGACACAAATATCCTATTATATTAGCATCTTAATTACAGAAACTAGTTTATGCACATATCAAAAAGGAAGAATATCAACCTAAAGATGTGAAAGTGCCAAGAAAATGCAAAAAATAAATAAACTCAAAATGTGAAAAAATATATTTTTCTATATCTCTTATTCCCATAGCTCCTTATCACATTAAGGACCTTCCCATGTGGATATAACAAAGAAATTAAACACAAAATTTCACAACTAAGACATAGTTAATTATGATGAGTGCTTTGGAAACAGGCCAAGGTGTCATAATTAAAAGTCAAGCCATTTTTCATTCCTTCCCAGCCACACCACATATGAGTCCCTGAGTTGACTCAGTTAACTAATATACTATGTCCAAGTTATTTAAACTTTCTTCAGCTGCCACATTATCTCAATTTATTTCCTTTTTGTTTGGGTTTTTTGCTTCTCATTAAAGAGCTCAACTGAAAATTTTAAAGGAAAAATGTCCTTAAAAGCATCATAAGTAGTTTAATATGACTAAAGAGATGTTTTTATATAGTTCTCTAGAAATTTCAATTATATTTCCAGGGCATTTTTTAAAATATTTTTTAGTTATAGAAAGAAACATGCCTTTTTATTTTATTTATTTATTCTTAAGTGGTGCTAAGGATTGAACCCAGTGCCTTACATATGCTAGGCAAGTGCTCTACTGCTGAGCTACAACCCCAGCCCAATATTTATTCATTTTTTATGTGGTACTGAGGATGGAACCCAGTGCCTGGCACATGCTAGGCGAGCACTCTACCACTCAGCCACAACCCCAGCTCTGGGCCTTTCTTTTTAAGGTAGAGATTTCATCTTTTTTTTTTTTTTTTCATGGCATTATCAATAATACAATTCTTCAGATGCCAAAGCAGTGGTGAAAAAAGCAACAGGTGAAGGCCAATAGAAACTAGGGCCATTGTTTCTCTAGCCTCTATAACTACTGGGCCCCTTCAGAAAGTGATTGTCACAACCTCAATTTAAGTTGCAAAAATCTCAATATATAAGTTTAATTTGGAGAAACAAGTTACTAGACACCAAATAAGTTACAAATCAAAAACAGAAAATAAGACTCATGGGCTCAGTGGAAAGGGTTTCAAAAAGTTAGAAAGCATGACTTTCCAGATTATAAAACTAACAAGAGTGAATTTAGCATCCTTATTTGAAAGTTTTCAGGCGTAAAAAGAGGTTGTTGCTGCTATACTCTTCTAGTACTGTTTCATCATCATCATTGTATAATAATAATTTGCATTTCTTCCCCAAAAGTTTTCAAATCTTCTGAGTATTATTTTCACAGTATCCCTCAATTTTAAAAATTATAAAATATGCCAAATTTAAAGTTAGAAAAACTTAATTATAAATATGAGACACCTAAATATCTGCAACAAATAATTTCCATAACTGAAGCTTTTCCAGATATAGTTCTTTTTCTAACCCTATACTTGACAACATAAAAAGAAAAAATAAATAAATAAAAGTATATTACACTGCAGATACAAGATTTTGTTAACTCATAGGCCTGAATCATTAGTTAATAATCCACTTGTTTTAATTTTCATACCTACTTGACAAATTTGAAGGGAAGCAATAGTTTGAAAGACTTCTTTGTATTTTAAAATATACTCACAATGTCCCTTACCACAAAACTGAGCTAAGAAAAAGCAGCACTGATCAAGCTGCTGGCCTATGGCCATATCACATTCCTAAGACATGGCCTTTCTAGAAGTCCAAAGACATAACTAGGAGATGTGTCACTATCAGACTTATAGAATAGTCAGTAATACTATCAAATGTTTCCCCCATGTTCAATGTTCTTTAAGGTATTACCAGAAGCCTACCCCTAATCATCTTTTAAATCACAGATCAAAGACCACCTCCTGGGCTGGGGTTGTAGCTCAGTGGTAGAGCATTTGCCTCTTATGTATGAGGCATGGGGTTTGATCCTCAGCACCACATAAAAATAAATAAATAAAATAAAGGTATTGTGCCCATCTACAACTAAAAATATTTTTTAAAAAAGACCACCTCCTACCAGAAGCTTTCTCTGCCATAGGTTCTTCTGCTCTTATTCATATCTACATTATAATAAGTAACACACTAGAATCACCCAAATTCATACCTCCTCTCTTAAGACCGTGCATTTTCATCTTTGAAATTATGTAACCAAGTGGTTACCAACATTTCACCATCAAGGATCCTTTTATTAATACTCCTTCATGAACCCTACATGTTAAAAGACTGTTGCTTATCAAATTAGTCACATGTATTAGATAAAACAAATCATTTTCTATTTTTTATTAATCAGACATGTAGAACCAATATTTAATGCTCTGACTCAGCATATTATTCATTTACATAAGTGTATGGGAAATACAGCAATGGGTTGGCTCTGGAAGTAAACATGAAGATAAAATAAATGAGCACTGACATTCTATGGAAGAGACTGGAAAATAAGAAGGCAAGAAAAAAACAGTCCTAATTTATGACATACACGCTTTGTTTTTTTGAGCAAATAATATCCTGAAGCAAAACCCAATTGAAACATTTATTCATATCAAGTAGGAAGTCAGACAGTATGACTGGTAAGTTTATCTACCCTGCATACCTTTTATTGAATGAGGCAATGAATATGAAAGCACTTTAAAAAATTGGGAAGCTCTATAAAATATATGAGAATTAAGGGACCTTCTCATGCCATGGTTCTAGTACTGATCATACAACTATTGTCAATTTCTGTTCTATGCACTTTTTTATATAGTATCTTCAGACTTAATCTTCCCAACAACCACATTATAAATTCTATCACTACCCCATTTTTAAGATGAGTAAATGGAACTTGGAGATGTGATACAATTTATCCAAGATCATACAACTAACTTAGGAAATAAGATATCAAAGGAGCAATTCAAAAAATAAAAATCAGAAGTCTAATTTGGTCTTTACACATGCAGGTCTATCACTCAAAGAAAAAATGCCTATTTCCATTTTTTTTTTTCTTAAAATGAAAGCAAGAGAAAACAGATTGAAATGTGTATACTTGACAAAAAGAACTTCCTGATGCTAATCATTTATATACATAACCAAAGAAGGTTATAAAAGAATCCTTCTTTGTAGGCATTCAAAATAAAGAGAGCTTTTTAATTAATTCAAATGGAGAAAGGATGATCAATACTATCTGGAGGATGACAGATGAAATGACCTTTCAAAATCTCTTCCAGTCCTCAGAATTGGAGTTTTAGCAAATTTTAGAAGTTTTACTTCAAAACTCTACATTTAGTCACTTGGGACTCTATCCCAAGTCTTCTAGAATACAGATGAATTCTTCTTCCTAGGAAAGAAAAAAAAGAACTTGTATTGCTCTCTCTATTTTGCATAAGAGGAAATGAATCAGGTTATGTAACTTGCCGAATATTCCATAGCAAGCATGTAGGGAATGGGGAGCCCAGATCTGTAACTCTTAGCACCACTTCAACAGTAATAGATAACATATCTTAAATATTTATTTTATACCAATCCCTGAGTTTAGTGCTTTATATTCATTGTATTTAATGCTCATAATAATTCTATAATGTTGATATTATTACTGCTCCCATTTTTCAGATAAACTGAGGCTTAGGGATTATAGTATAGATATATTGGGGGAAGAAAGCTGACTTCTCATACATACAAAGTTCAATTTCCATGGGGATAGCTTGAGATTATTTCTAAGAAAATAAAAACATACTCTTTGATATTCCTTCCCAAGAAAGAATGATGAACAAATCTTTCCTAGGTAAGAGCATTCTTACCAATTGTACCAAAGACTTGCTTAGTGCCCAAACAACTTTACCTAAGTTTCCTCATCTACAAAATACTAAAATATTCAATAGGAGAGAAAAATCCTGAAAAAGTAAAGACTCATGGTTTCATAGTGCCCTTCAGGATGCCTAGAACTTACTACCAGCTCAATCACATTACCCAATGATCTGTCTGTTAAGTATAAAAGGAAGCATTTGCAAAAAAGCCTGAGAATGGCTTCTATTTAAAACCTATGCTCCTCGTTTTTTGGTGGTTTTTTTTTTATTATTTTTTATGTGTTGCATTTTGTTTTTTCCATACATTGAGCTTGTGTAGTCTTGGAAAGGAAAGCATCTTTAATTTTCTTTGACTGTTTTTAAAGAACTATTTTTCAAAGAAGCAGAGATTATGCTCAGCAAAGTCAAAACCACAAATAGTATTAAAGTTCCTTTTTGCATTTGAATGAATATATTAAAGACAGAAAATTCAATTTGTCTCTTCACAATAACTAGAAATAACAAATTATTGAAGGTCATAAGAACCAAAGATCATTTGAAGAGTTACCTTGTAAGATTATGGACAAGAAAGACATTAAGAAAGAAATGGAAATGAGAGAATACAGAATGTTTGCACATACTCTTAGGTGCACATCATATAATACATTTATCCTATATTTATTGTGCCTATTTTTACACATCATCATTGAACAGTATCAAATCAATACACTTAAATAATTTGATCCCAAACATTTAAAACATACAAAATTCTTAAAAGATTTCATAATATCACACTAGGCTTCAATACATGGTGCTTTAATTCAGAAAAATCTTTAAAAATCTTTATTGACCATGGGAGCTTAGTAAATAAAACACACCAGTGAATCCCTTGCCACACATACCACAGCATAATGTCTGTAGACAGAAAACAAATACGGAAATAGAAAATCCAGAAAATTACAGAGCAGCAATTTCAAGATGGTTAACAAAGATGCAAAAATTTCTGAACTACATACATTAGAATACCAATTGTTAGATTTTTTTTATTTCACTGTTCTATCCTCACAGTGATTATGATTATAAGTTAATATATTAACTTGGTTCTTTACAAATAAAATCAGCATCTCTTCATAAACGTAAAGAAATAACTCTTTAGATAAATATAAAGATTTCTATAGTTTCAAATTATTGCTTTTCACTTAAAGTAGTATGAAAGAGAATGCCACTGCACATTTTCATGCCGTTAAAAAGTAAAAAAGAAACATTTCAGAATTTTTCTTCAAGATATTGAAAAGGAATTTTTTCCAATATTATGTACTATATTAAGTTAGCAAATATCACTAAATATATTACAATTATGAAGTAGAATAACTAGGAAGTTGATTTTTAATGTGGTTTATTAGTTTATAATAGATTACAGCATCTACAATTAACCTCAGAAAATAACTCACATCTTTCCTAAAGATGAAAGTTTTTTTAGTGAATAGTAAAATGAATGATATATTAGGGGTCTTAGAGGAGCAAGAAGAGATTCTGAATATAAACAAGCCATCATTCTGGTAAAAGGAAATACAAACAACTAGAATAAAAATAGTTGATGCACAAAAGCCATAATGAGGGGGTAGCTCAAAAAATAACTTCTACTTTGAATGGTTTGGATGAAATACAAATTATCCACAGAAAAGTGTGGACTGGCATAAACGTTTGTACAAAATTATAAGTGTATTTCAAGAAGTATGCAAGAGGCAACCGCCTGCATGATGCACAAGGTCCCAGCAATGCTCTGCTTAAGTGCTAGTGCACAGAGTCCAAACCACTGCATTTTAATTACCATGCAGCCTCAGATATATTGCCTTTGATATGGAAATGTTCTTGTTCTCTCATCTTCACATATGGTCTCATGCACAGAAATCTTTATCTGATTCATAAAAAATAAACTAGAATCCAATCTCAACACCTGACCTCAGTGCTTAGAAGTTTTTTACTAAGCATGGTGTCACTATAAAAAGAATGGCTAATATTGGTGTAAAGTTGGATATTTTGAGCAATGATATGAAGGATTTGCAGTTAAGAATTGAATCAATACTGTTTTTCTGAGGTTTTAGGGTTTCATGTTTCCTTTTTTGAGACTACCACAAATTTGAGGAAAAACAGACCAGCACCCTTTTTTTGGAGCTGAAAGAGTCTATAGTAGATTTAAATGATATTCCATTTTTCAACCTTCACCCATATTCTCCAACTGATGTTTTTATCCAAACTATGACAATTAGATACTTAAAATTTTAAAAGCTCTATCAAAATCCATAATACAAAATTTGAAATATTTCTACTTTGACCAAAAGTCTAAACAAAATAATTAGCTGGAAAGCTTTTACCCTCTTCCACAGAACAAGGAAAATACAAACACTCTTCCTAAGAATGAATAATGAATATATAATGAAACAATGAGGAGAGTTTCTGAGGTAACTCTCACCAAATAATCAATTTTCAGATCACAATTGAAGATCACATATCCTTCAAGCAAAAAAAAAAAAAAAAAAAAGCAACACATTTAAAATGTACTTGTATCTAATAAAAACTGCTTTTTCACATACTCTACAGGACTACCAGCTATTTTTTTTCTACTTGAATATTTTGAAATTTGGTATATAATCAGTAGAAAATGTGGAATCGGGATGAGGACATAAAATGTCCTAGTACCCTATTTTCCTTGTTAGAAAAAAAATAATACGGAAAGTCATATTATTAAATGATAAGCAGTCCAAACCCAAACATAGTCCATTTCTTCCTTTAAAAAAGCAGTATTTGTTGATTTGTCCATTTTTAGCAGGACTCTACAATAAAATCTGTTGTTCTTATAAATCTCATATACCTGCATAACCTGATAATTCTGAAATAACCTAGATTAATTTTTTAAAACGGTAATATGACCCATCTAACCTCATGACAGCAGATAATACATCCCATCTGCAAATCATCTTGTGGCAAGTTATCTGTGTTTTATCATTTCTAGTACCTGTCTGTGCCTGATATGGTACTCTCAGACACATTAGCTTGATGGAATGTTTCACTAGACTTCAAAAACATCAATTGATATATATGCATCCCTAAACTATATTTAAACAAATAGCTCTCAGATCAACCAAAATTTTAGTTGCACTGTACTTTATACTTTCATAGAAAGCTGTTTGTAAATACTGGGGAAATATATATTATATATTATGCATATTTAATATATATAATCATATTCCCTTGCTAATAAATAATTCTTTCTAACATGGAAAGAGATGTATAGCCTAACAAAGCTGAAAACCATAGAAAATATTAAAAGTAAAGGTTAAAGCTAATGTATACTAAGTCATATTCAAAAGAAAATTTAGCCCAGTCTATTGTGCTAATTGAAAGAGAACTGTTTAAAACATCACTTGTACCTTTAATATAAGATGAATATGTATAATAATTTGATCAGTGACAAATAACTCAATAATTCCTAAAAGAAGTCAAATAGAAATGTACATACAATCTCAATAATGCCACCAAAATTTATCACTTATGTGCTTAAAGTAATATATTTTAAAGCATTATAAAAGGAAGATTTGTCAATTGTATTAACATATTGTGAATATATACTTTTCCTTTAAAAAGAAAATATCTGTTGTTTTCTGCTACCAATGAAAAAATGCCCAACAGAAAAATTAATATTCCCACTGAATCTCATTTCATCTAGGTATTTAGTTACTGAATCCATCATAGAGTCAGTTTAAGGTAGAGGTACTTAATACTGCTTTAGTACTAATACTTTGCACGTTTATTTTCATGATATATTATTGAGTGTTGTAGTTGAAGGATATATTAGTACATAAGTTTATATAATGCTCCATGGAAAAAACTCAATTTTTCCATATTAAAATACATATATATACACCAAGAGAAAGCCCCTTATAATGCAACAAATAAAAGCAGCAATAAACAAGATAAACAATAACCAAAAAGCTATCTAGTCTTCCAACATGACTAAAGGAATATGAACATGGACAAACAGAAAAAAAAAAAAAAAAAGGAGGTGCTAGTAGTACATGAAAAGAGCAACAGAGGATATCAGGTTGCCTAAGGAATTGGAGACCTATACTTAATGTCTGGATCTTAGTTACTTACTGTCTTTGGTCAAAAACTGTATTTAGCAAGTGTGGTTCACATTTGCTTCCAAAGTTTGAAAGGTTTTTTGTTGTTGTTTCCTTTTTCTTTATTTTGTTTTTAAAAATAGGGACCATGTCTCTTGATATATGAGGGTTTCAAAAAGGTAAGAGAAAAAAAATCCACATGTCATTTTGTCTACCCATGTGCTCACAAACATTTATTCAGGAAAAAATACTCTCAAAAGTACATAGATAACACATTCATGGACTGAAGAATTGAAAAAAAAACAGTTATAACTTTTCTTCTGCTATAAGAAAATATCATACTGGTTTGATAGAAAGCAAATAAAACTTAATAAACCATGTACCCACTTCCCACCAAGAAAGGAACATTCTTGCTGCCATAGTAAACTAACCCTGTCCCTCTCAACTTGTAGAAATTTAGTGCATTTACTTGCTTGTTTTGAAATAAAGAGAATCTTCTAGTAGGTATCAGCCATAACTGAGTGGCCTAGAAACAAGGGGAGGAGGGAGACTGATGCAAGTGCCTGATGCTGAGTGTTAAATTCCACAGTGACTGCACAGGGTGACAGAGGGAAGGTCATGTTCATGGCTGCAGAAATCTAGTCTCTGCCAGAAACTGTAAGCTAAAGCTGACCTAAGGCCAGAATCTCGGAAGCTAGGTAGGAAACTCAAGCACCAATCTGGACAAGCAGAGAGGACAAGGTGCTGCTCCTAAAAACTCCAGGCTGAACAAGAATGAGACAGACAAGCAAGCACGTCTTTCCAGGCTCCCCCACAGGATCACTAGCAGCCCCAAGTGGCTAGGCCTGAAGAAGGAACCAAAAGCCTCAATCAGGACACAGATACTAACTTGCGGAGACCTCTGTGAGTAGGAGCAGGAGGGAGTACAGAGACAGGTGTAGCCCAAAATGGAAGCCTCAAGTCCCTACTCAAGCCAGGATATATAATGCTAAGCCTGGCTGGTCCTACTAGGTTAGAGCAGACAGAGGGGCACTAGCAGCCCTCTCCCAGAACAGAGTGTGGAGCATAAGTATATTGCCAGATTTTTTTCTGCAACTCCCTTACCCATCTAGTCTGCACCCTACCGCTGATGTCGGATACCCCCTTAACCAATAGTTCCCCCTCAAGAGAAAAACGAGGGACAAAATAGAGAAGAAGAAAAGAAAAGAAAAAACTCAAAGACAAGGCTACACTGTCAAAGTCTTCCCTGCCAGGGCCTCCGGAGACTGTCCTGGTCGGCTCGGCCCTCCCTCCGGAATCCTTTAGCCCAGAGCGGAGCTCAGTGGATCAGATCGGCCAAGCCCGTGCCTATGGGCCTCAGGGACTAGGTGCTGAGTACGCAGGCTAATTATACATGTGGCATTTGGGCAGCCGACTGTCCAGTGACACCTTACCTTATGAGGAAACGTCAACCCCAGCAACTGTTCAAAACAAAATGCCATCGCGGGATCAGCTTCGCCCGCTGATCCTACTTCAGGATTGCTTTTCCCACCGCCTCTCGCACTCAGAGCAAGAATGTGGCCTAGGGAGGCCAGCAGCAGGCAGGCAGGTCCGCCAGGGTGGAGGGAACAGGCGGGGCGGGGGGCCTTGCCAGGTGTCCGTCCAGTCCCCCCTCGCCATGGACCAGCTCGCGGACCCGACCACTTGACCTTTTTATTCACCAAACCCACCTCCTAGAAATAGACTGGGCGGGGCTGTGTCTGTTCTCCTCGGGACCCCGGGAAAAACCTAGGCATGTGACTACAAAGAGTAGGAGAGAGGAGACCCTGTAGGGCGGGGAAAGAGGGCACTCTCTCGTCCCTACTCCACTGGGTCGCTGGCTGTGCCTCCTCGTAAGGGCCAAAAGCCCGGCCTCAGGAGTGCGCGACCGAGACTAGCGCCCGGGACAAGGACGTCATCCGAGCGCCCCATTGACAGTGCTGCGGGAGGTCGGGAGTCCAGCCCAGTTTGCCGCAGGGACAGCTTCAGGCGATCTCCAGACCGAAACTTCGAGCGCGGCCCTCAAAGGAGGTCACAGACAGAAGCAGTCCGGGACAGCCCATCTCGCTAACAGCCTAGTCCCGCCAGCCTAGTCGATGACTTATTTTTAGTCCCCAAATAGCAGCAGCAATTCAATATCTGGTAATTCATACAAAACAAATGTTCTCAAACTTGGTCAGCATAAGAAAGCTTAAACAAAACTCAAAATATGATGGCAACAACCACCTTTTATCTGCTCAGAACACACCTATTTTCTTTTTATCCTTAGGCTCCACGAAGCGCCAGGGAACCAGCGGCACAGAGCTAATCTGTCCTCCGCAGCCCTGGGCCGCTCCTCCTGGCGCCGGAGCACCACCCCAGCAGCCTTTGCACAAGCCCCTTTCCTTCCCCTCCGGGCTCTTTAAGGGAGAAAAGAAAGCCGTTCCCCCGGGAGCACAGCCTCTAGCTGGGCCACAGGGAGGGTGGCAGCACTCTCCCCGAGCCCCGGAGCAGTGGACCTCGGCCCGGGCTGCAGAGAGGGCAGCAGGGCCCGGGCAGGGAGCCGAGAAGGACGGAGGGCGCGGGCCAGGCTCATGGACGCGGAGCGGGAGAAGAAACGTGTAGACAACAGTGCGCCCCGCGGACCAACTCCGAGGCCGAACCTGTGGTAGACTAAGCTGGGTGACCCCCTCATCAACGCCCCCATCGGGCCAGGCACCACTGCCCTCGCGTCTAGGGCAAAGAGGACCACAGATTAGTACTTGGGTTTCAGATTGTCTTGCAGTTCGGATTGTTTATTCCTGAAAATATCATTAAAAGTAAAGTCCACTAATGGGGTAGGGAGAGGAAGAAAGAGAAACGAAGGAAACTGGAGACTACTCGCGCTTGGTCCCAGGAAAGTTGCAGCGGAGCGGCAATGGGGTGAGGGTGAAAGGAAGGAGCGCACTCTTTTTTTTTTTTTCTAGCGACCCGGGTTTTCTTTATGAACTCCTCAGAGTAAACTTCACCCAGGCGGAGAGTGTGGCAGAGATCCTCGACTCCTGCGGGACCTCCGCCAGCGTCAACCCCACAAATAGCCTAAGTCTCCAAACCAAAACGCGGGTGGGGTGGGGTGGGAGTAGCGTTAAGAAGCCCAGAAGCTCAGCGGGTCCTCCCGACCTCCCACACCCCGAGCCTGGCTAAAACTGAAGCGCTCCAAAAACTGCAGCATCAAAGTCACACGGCGAATCAACCCAACACTTTTCAAGAAAACAAAATATTCGCTAGAAAACTTACTTTGCATTTAGTCTCTATTCTTTGGGGGGATGCGGTTTAGGTCGGCTCGTAAAGGTAGCCCGTTTTGTCCAGGTTGGATATTGTCACTTATGGATCAGCCCTTGGGTGAGGGTTTATTTTAATTTATGGCTTATGCATTCTTTTAAGGTCGATTTACATGACCTCCGGCTACAACTAAGACAGCCGAGGAGGGCACTCCAGTCGTCAGTCGGCCAAACCCACAATTAAAACAGCCCTCCCCCTAGTCTCAGTGACTAGAACTCTCCCAGGGTACGCTGGCTGCCTCTTTTCTCTTTCCCACTTTTTTTCTTCACTTCTCTCTTTTTTCCTCCTATCTTTTATGTGTCTTCTTTTTTTAGTATCACGAAATAAGATGTGATATCACTTTGAAAGTTTCGGTGTAACTTTCTCTAAACCCAAGCAAGCCTGCAGCGATAACCAGACACAGCGTTCACAAAGCCCTCAGGATGTTGCCCTCTTGTGGGCAAAAAAAAGCATTACCACCCAGGAGTCCCATCTGAACCCTCGGAGCAAACACGCTTAAGCTGAGGGTGGGGGGAGAGAGGGAGGGAGAGAGAGAGAGAGGGAGGACACTACACACGCAGGCACACAAGCTTCCTCCATCACACACTTGCGCGAACTTCCATGAAATACCTACCTCAAACTTCACGGAGACTTAAAAATTCATTCTCTAAGCCACCTGACTTCTTTTTCATATCATTCCCAGTTATATAGATTAGAATATCTATTCAGGGAGGCGGAGGTGGAGGAATAAGGTGGGCCGAGAGGGCAGACAGATTTCCGGACGAATACTTAGGATGGCGATAACAGCTTTCAGTTGTCAAAGGTTGCGTTGTCTGTCCCTCTCCCTGCCCTTTTGCCTTAGTGTTCTACGCACAGTTATCTACTGCTACAACATGTGTTTTCTCGGAGTGGATGGGAAGGGCAAAAAAATAGAAGCCGGCCACGCAGATCTGTCACCGCCTCCGGAACAAGGCACAACTCTCCGAGAGGGAGACGCATCCTGGGGATCCGCGCGTCCACCAGCGAGCGGCAGGCGCTCGGGCCCCTTTCTCTACCTACTCTCCCCCTCTGCGTCGGTCCCGCTGAGTGCCCTCCTCCCGCTCCTCCTCCCAGCTCTCCCCTCCCCAGCCAAGTACGGAAACCCGCCCCGGCTGGGCAGCCGCGGCTCCCGGCAACCCGCGCCCTCTTAGGGCTCTGCTCGCTCGGCTCTCTTCCCTCCGCTCGTCCTAGCCCAGCCCCTCAGTCCCAGCTCAGAGAGACTAACACTGGAACTGCCCGGAAGGGCAGGAATGGAAGGTTCTGGGGGCCAACGGTGGGGCCCGGCCCTGGGTTCCTGTTCCCTGCCCGTTCCCACTCCCCAACAGGTAGCTCACAAACGGGCCGCGCGCTCTAGCTTTGCCTCCCTCGCTCTCTAGATCCTCCGTCCCGGTTACCTGGGCGGGCTCCAGGATGGTACCGCACGGGAGGGTTCCTTGTGCGCTGCGCCGCGGGAGTAAAAAGCATTAAAGGAAAAGGGAGATATAAATAAAAAAAAAAAAATTTTTTTTTTTTTAAGGAAGAGGAGTCGATGGTAGGTCAATTAGCACAGGCTGGGGAGCAAGGGAGCAGAACCCCCCAGCGCTGAGGCCCCGCAGCCCGTTAACTCAAGTCTGCGGGGGTGTCCCGCCCGGGGCGGGGGGAGCGCTCTGCGGCAGAAGTTTGCCGCTGGGGTACCGGGAGGTGCACGCGGAGCGGGGTGACTAGGGGTTTCCCCCCTGAAACAAGTGAAGGCGATGGTTAGTGCTGTCAATCTTGGCAATCAGTGTGAGCGGCCATGTCGTAAGTATTCAAAGCATTTCCCGTCGTGCAACATCAGAAAGTGAGTGGCCAGGGCATTGATCTGAGCGAGGGAGAGGAGGCAGGGCTCCCCTCCCAGACAACACAGGCAAGATGAGACAAGAGGCGAGGGAGGCAATGAGCCAAGCGGGGAAGCTGGGAGGGAGGAGGGGGGGCTGGAGGAAGAAGAAGGAGGGGAGAGCAGGAGGCAAGAGAGAGCCGCAGAGAGGAGGGCAGAGAGACCAGTGAGACCGGAGGTTGGATTTAGAGAAAGCGCCTGGACAGATAAAGTGACTACTAGAAGAGAACTGGAATGTGAACAAAGAAGAGGGAGAGTCAGGGTCAGAAGGGATTAAGGACTAGAATTAAGTGAGGAGAGGCAGGCTAAAGACAGAAGGACCAAAGGAGCACTGTTAGGGCTGGGCGGCTGGGAGGAGGAGGAGTCAAAAGAAAGGCAAACTGTAGCGTTGGGGAAAAGGTAGGCAACTAGAGGGGGGGGGGGGGGAAGGTAGGGGAAGGAGCAAAGTGGAAGGAGTAAGGAAGCCAAATGAGAAAGGAAAATGCAGGAATGGTAGCTTATGCTTTGAAAAAATTAGGTGAAAGAAGGAGACATGGGTTGAAGATTGAGAAGTATTGAGAACTAGATCACAAAAGTGAGTCAAGGGAGAAACAGAAGGGAAAAGACAAGGGTTGAAGCAGACCAGGAAGAAGGAAAGAAGGGTTACTACTAGAATGAATAATAAGAAAGAAGTGGTCAAAAGATAAAAGAAAGAGATACAGGAAGTAGAGATAATGAAAACACCAGTTAGTAGACTCTCAGTAAATGAAAGAAGAGAAACTTATTTTAAAAGATAGAGGAAAAGAAATTGAAAGAAAAGCTATTGACATAGCAGATTCCTAACTTATGTAGGTGTCAGTGTTCTGGAGACCATATGGATTATGGAGTTTATAGGTTAAACTTATTATAAATAACAAGATGTGTGTAAACTACCAAAGAAAAAATTACACCTTTATAACAATAAATAAAATAGTTCCACACTTATTATATAGATAAATCAGTGTTGCATAAAATTGAGTGGGTGATATATGTATAATGCTCAACTTTGTAATAGAAAATATGTGCAGAAAAATTTCAAGAGGGGTGACTTGGAAGTCATAGAAGATGAAAGAGTTTCAAGTCACCCAAGATGGTACATAAAATTGTACAAGTCAAATATACAAAATCATGTAAATAAAATATACTCCCCTTTAAAAACTACACAAATTAAGTCATGTGTAATTGAGTCATGTGTAGGATGGGTTAAAGATTTGAACAGTACAGAATAGCCTAAAAGAGCAGAGACCTGAAACTTTATCTCTACGCCAAAACAACAACAACAACAACTGCAGAATCAACGAATCAGGAAAGGCAGGACTAATAGTGGTATCAGATAGTTGAGATGCAGAATAAAACAGGTGAGAAAACTAGCTTTGCAAGTAGCACAGAGCTAACTAAAGGCAGTGTATTGTGCACTAGGTGAGGTAGGGCTGCCTTAACCCAGGCCCAAAGAAATAGACTAGATTCCAGAAACAGATTGGTGGAGAGTCAAAGCTACATCAAGATTAAAGGCTAGAGAGAGGTTCAGACACACAACATGCAGTACAACCTGCAGAAATTTGTAAATTTTTACTATGGAAACTGATATGAGATGCCCACTTTCAGACACCTCATAAACAGAGACTTTGTATAAGAAGCTATTGACCAGAGAAATGGGTCAAGAATGGTAAATAGAAAAATCAGAAAATTTTGTAGCAATCTAAAATTGCCAACATGAGGACTTCCTCCCAGGGATTGTGATAAAAGATAAAGAGGAGAAAGTCTCTTCTTTGTTACATTAACTTCCAAGAAAATGGAGTTTTCTTGGAAAAAAAAGATGGAAGAAGCTGAGATAGATGTCAGTCATATATTGGCCTCTTAATGTACTCCCTTTTTTGCTTCCACATGGACTCCAGATAAGAGAAAGAAAAAGAAATAAGGGCGGGGAGGAGCACCTAGGATCAGTGGGGCAGAGGAATTGCCAGATATTTCTGCCCCAATAAAAAATATGATGCTTGAGAATTGGGAGTTTCCGGACCGTGAGTTAAACTGACTTAATGATTGTTGGTCAGGAGAGTGAGTCCCAACAAACCTAGTATCCATATCACCCACGTCGTCATTCAGGGCTGGAAAGTCTGCCTCCAGTCACCAAAACCTAGAAGCCAAGCAGGAAGTACTCCCCTGCACCTTGCAAGTCAGCCCCTAACAGGTCAAACCCTAACAGGCCCGGATTCCCAGTACTGAAGGGCGGGTCCTTGACCTCTGAGGCCCAAGGGGCAAGCGCAGATCTGTGTTTCTATATTAGAAATCTCTTCCGTGTGTGTGTGTGTGTGTGTGTGTGTGTGTGTGTGTAGGCGCGCGCGACCTCGGAATGGCCCAGCACTAGATTCCTGAGCCTCGCACTTGGTTGCCTGACCTGGAACTCAACCATTGAGGGGGGCGGGGGAGGGGGAAAAAACCCTCTCCCAAGCCTAAAGAGGTCAAAATCGAATGACCCGTACGTTTTGAAAGTCTGCAAAGCAGAGGGTTGGTTAGGTCCCAAAGCCCGATTCCTCAGGGAAGGGCCACCAAAAGAGGTGAAACCTCAGGAACCAAAACACTGGGGCACGACTGGGTACGTGCGAAAACAGGTTTAGTTTTCTAAATATCAGCGCGATAGCCCTTTAAAATAACTGTGTACCAAGGGGCTCTGGGAGATAAGACCGACCCCGCCGACCAGATGCAGGCCGCTGGCGGGAAACAAGAAGGAAAAGAGGACATCATCAAGGTCTTTGTCGTCCAAGGCCCTAATACCCAACCCCGACAAACCTTCTGAAAAGAAGAGGCAGGACACCCCTTTAGCTTTTAACTAATAAACTAGTGCCAAAGTAAATTGTTAAGGCGGAACCGGGAGCAGGACGCAACCCTGATCCCGAAGGAAAGAAACTAAAGTTTGGGGGTCTCGGCGCCGCACTTCAGACGGTGCACCAGTCGACACGTGGCCCTGGGGGCGGGGGTATTGGCTAAGGATTTCCTCTCAGGTCCGGGGCGCTGGCTATTCCAAGCAGTGAGCGAGGCAGAGAGCGCCGCAGTCGATTTAAGTGCCGGGCTCTGCACATGGTCGGTACCGGTCTTCTGGTTCGGAGAAGTCCTCGGAGGTGCGGAGGGCACCCAGACCCCTCAGCCAGATCCTGGGGCTCACGAGTTCACTTCCCCTGGGGGTCGGATCACTGCGCGGCGCAATAACCCCGGGCGCTGAACTTCGGGGAACGAGTGAGGAAGGGAAGGTAGAAAGGGCAGACGGGTGGGGCTGACTTACCTGCCCCGAGCGACTGCTGCCTCTGCGCTGTCCGGGTGTCCCTGTGTGCACCGCAACCGGCAAAGATAACTCGGCTTTGCTAAGTTTGGCCTCGCACCTCCAGAGAAGAGGTGCGAACTCGCAAAGGAAAGGCGCGCGCGGTTCCTGGAGAGAGGTCCCCCTGAACTTGGGAATGGCAACGCAGTTAATTCTGCTCGAGAAGTTAATATTTAAAACACCCACGCAAAAATCACGACGGCCGTTGAAACTTCTAATGCCAGCTTTGAAAGTCTCCTCACACCAGCCAGGCGGATAATTCAGACCTATATGACTTCATCTTAAGGTCGCTAACTTCTTTCAGGAAGGGCTTCAAAGCTACTGCGTAAACAGGACAAACAAATGACATGCACTCCAAAACACCAAGAAAGAGAACTTCTACTGAAATGAAGAATAAGTGAGTGTAAAAGCCAAAAGGAAAGAAGTTTAAAACTTTAATTACAGCACGGAGAAAAGTTTTCACAATTGGTTTCCTTAAACGGGATTACAAACATACCAACACTCCAGCAGTCCATTGCACTTCATTTAAGTTTGGAGCAACCCAATAACCTCAACTCCCAAATAACAGTGCCCTTGGGACTGCCTCAAAGAGGTCCTAACTCGTGTTTCAGTAACAAATGCAAAAGAGCAAACTATGAATAAAGCTCTGCATTCTTTAAGATGCTATTTTGCAAAAGGACAAGGCGTTGTCCCTTGACTTTAAATGGATGGAGAATAACATTAAATTTCATTTGCATCTGCCCATCATCCTGTTTGGAAGACCACAGCCACAGCAACAGTAGCAGCAAAGCACCGCCACAAAGGAAGTAGGGAAAAGTGGCAAAAATGCATAAACTTTTTTCCCAAGAAAAATAAAGATAAATCAAAAATAAGTTTTACAGACATGCCTTTCCTAACTTAGGAAAGTTAATTTTCAAATGTGCTTCTGCTATCTAAGGTGCAAATCGGAGGCTAGGGGAGTGCGTGGCTGGAATCTGCATGCTGATAAGAGAAGGCTGATGTACTTACAGTGACAGAGGGCAGGCTGCGGGAGAAAAGCTGTTTGTGTAAGCCTGCGAGTTACCCAGGGCTGCAGTGAGAGCAGAAGGGAGGAGTGGGAGTGCCAGTCTGCGTACACCTTCACCGCGTCTCATTACATCTGCCAGCCTCTCTCTCCCTCTCTCTTTCATTTCCACATTCCCTTTGTTCCTGAAAAAAAAAAATCTACACGTCACATCAGAGTCCCCAGATGCAGTCTACACCAAAGAAAAAAATGAATAATTCAATCAAACTGTGCATAGTCTCTAAGGCAATAAATCTATTGCACTTAAAGAAACGAAGGGTAATTACCACCATGGAATTAGAATAAGGCCAAAGACCAGAGATGTCGCTGGATCTCCGGGTAAACTCCCCAGTCAAATAAAGTTTCATTTATTTAATCCTTTGGCATCTCAAATGAAAAGTCAGAAGAAGATTTTAAACTTATTTTAGAAGGGTATTCACTTCTTTTTAACACGTTGTAGAAATGGGGGATGGGGAGAAGGGGAGAAAAGCCTGGCGCAACTACCTTGCTCAAAAGCTCCCAGAGGCAGCAGCATAGAGCGAGCACAGACACCAACCAAGCCAATGTGTGTCCGTGGAGCCTGTCCAGGGTCCATTTCTCTCCCACTCCACCCTCCTCCACTCCCCTCTAATCAGAGGAGGATCGACCTCCGCTCTCACCCACCACTGCAGCTCTGCAAGAGGGCAGCTGGAATCTGAGAACCTTACCTGCAGCTCGGAGACCTAAGAGAAATCGCGCTTCCCTGCCACCAACACCCCATGCCATTACTATGCACCCCTCCAAAGTCCGATCTACTTCTTCCAAGAGAAACTGTAAACGGGATTGCCCCCAACCCCCACCCCCACGATTGAATGGAAGCTCTGTACTGTACCGACTTCTGGATATGCCCTGGATTGAGTTTAGGGAATGTCTGGAAAGAAAAGGGGGGGGGGGGTAAGGGGGGCACCTCGAGCCTTGTCCAAGTTAGTCAGAAGGCGGTATTAGGCAGGAAAGAGCCCGCAGGAGAAACAGCTGGGATGCAGAACGACTATGGAAATCTCAGTTCTAGGAACCGTGTCCTTTCGTCCCAAAGGTAAGATTGTATGACTGTCGCACGTTTATTCTTTTACTGTCTGTGTCTCTTCCCCACCCCCAACTACGTCTACTAGTCGGATCTGCCAGCATGCACCCGGGAGAAGGGCACAAGCACCACGAAGGGCTTTATTTTCCAGGTCTCCTACTCATAAATCGTGGGTGTCACTAAAACAAGATTAGCAAATCTACCGCTGGTGGCAGCGACCAGAACCTCTGTCCCTCTGCCGGTTGCTCACTGATGGAAGCATCTCGGGCTGCACAGCGGTCCCGAAGCCCAGCCCATCAGATCGCTGGGCCTGCGGGCTCAGGTGATACAGGGAGGCTCGCGGCGTCCCAAATGGGTTCGGTCAAGGGTTTCCACCCCATCACCACTTTCCGTTGCCTCCGCGCTCGAGCATGGTGCCTCCTCCTCTCTCTCTCTCTCTCTGTTTCTCTCTCTCTCTCTCTCTCTCTCTCTCTCTCTCTCACACACACACACACACACACACACACACACACACACTTTTGACATTCTGGCCGAACTCCTCATCTAAACTGAGGTTCCCTTAACAGTCAATTCAGCCCTCACGAGAGCAGCAGGGAAACTAGGATACGTGGATGAACCGCTAGGGTGCCAACCGTCCTGTTTGGCCGAGCTTTGTTTATGTGCCTAAGTCGCCACCTTGAGGTCGAGCGGAAGACTGCGCGCAGCTCGGGACTTTGGAGGCCAACCAGGCTGACACCGGCCCAGCAGCCTTGGCGACCTTCTGGGACTGCTTGAAAAAGAAGCCAAGGCTGGTCGCCCAGCGGGCAAAGGAGCTCTAGAAACAGGGCCTGCTCTCTAGGACCCAAGCTGGAAAGAGCGACGGGCTGAAACAACAAACTAGTTGAACCCAACAGCCGCGAATCGTGCAAAGAACGCATTCTCCTAGCAGAGTACAAAGATCGTGTCAAACGGTCTGCAGCTCTAAGGAGGGGGCTGCGTTTTGGAAACTTAAAGCACTAACTCCCAGCGCAGTGGCAGAGGTAGGGGGGCAGCTTCTATGAGACACAGCGTCCGCTCCTGTCCTGGACAAGGGCCGAGCGTTCTTCTGTAGTGATCTTAGTTCAGCGCAGACTCCGCACTGCCTGGGGCTCATCTCTCGCATGTTCTTCACTTTTCGGGACAGGAGACAAAGGGATTCAAGGACGCGGCTAGACCCAAGGTCACAAGCCCAGGTCTCTGAGATGAGAACTGCGAGCAGCAAAGGGACGTTCAGGCAGCCCGGCTGCCTGCTGGTAGAGCTAGGCACTTCAGCTCTGTAGTCGCCCATTTCTCAGGAAATCTGTCCTTCTGAAAGTCTAACAATGGATTTGGTAAAAATAATAACGATTGTTATAAATTATATCCCTTATTTTCCTTTTTCCCATCCCTGCCTCTATTAAATCCTTTTGTGTGTGTGTGTGTGTGTGTGTGCGCGTGTGCACTATTCTTCCTATATTTTGCCTTATGATATAAAGATACCAAGTTTAAGAACCCCCTAGCTAAATCCTGGAATAACATAATTGTGGTTTTTCTTTGTTATTCCTGGACACTGCCTCCATGACTTGGAGACTTCTATAAGGCCACACCAAAGGTCATCCTCAGTGAACTGTGCTCCATCAATGCCTCCATCATTTTCCCTGCTACTTGAGTGCATAGATATTGTTTAAACAGTGTTTAAAAAAAAAAAAAAAAAAGCAGACTTCTATTTATTTCAAGGGAAAGGACACTTGGGCACTATTTGGTGTTACATGAAAGCCAAAACAGCCCTGGCTGACTCCAACTGGTACATTTCAGAATTTTGGTTAGCAAATAAATAAATAATAAAATAAAATTTAAAAATAGAACCACAGTTCTATATGGTGCTAATGGGAAATGTCTTTTCAAAGAAGGGACGCAACAGGCCCCTAAGCTAGACACCATTCCCCTGTTTTATGCCACAAACTAGCAAATGAACATTGGATCATTCCTTCACTCATGTGGAAAGCTGAGTGTTACTGAATACAGTGCTGAATTTTCCCAGGGAATCCCAATTATAGAAACACCTGTGCTAAGTAATGCTATTCTTCTAATCCGATATGAAAACCTTAAGTATATAATAGCCCTCAGATCATCTCATTTCTTAGTCACAGTGGGGTGGGCTAACCTCATGGAAGAACATTAGACTTGTACAATGTCCCCAGAGCCTTCACTCACAGGAGCTTTGGCTCTGCCATATATAATGCTGGCTGTTTGTGTTATCCTAAATGGAAGGAATATACATTGAAGTCTAACACAACCAGGGACAGTTAACTTGGGTTGAAACATCATTAAAGAGAAATCCAATGACTATAATACTGGAACACACATCACATGTGCAGTGAGAGGCCAATTCCATGAATTTCAAACAAACAACAAAAAAAAATCCTAACAACGTAAAAGAAGTCAGTATTCAGCCTACATATTCCACTTTATTATAAACATAATATTAATGGCAAAATATAATGAAATAAAATCACCACAAATAAAGACTGTGGTAATGTGGTAGGAAAATATTGTAAAGCTCTACTTATCTAAAAAAAAATCATACTTGTCAGCCATTTTTTAAATGCCAAATTTAATATTTTTTGAAATGTTATCTGAAAAATATATATTTATTAAGGAATTATTGTTTTATCACTTTTATTGCTTCAGGCTACCAAAACTAATGCCACTGAAACATTGAGAAGAAAAAAATTATAAAACATTAAAAAATTTAAAAAACATCCAAATGTTTTTCTTACAATGCTACAAAGAATTTGAGAAATCTTTTCTAGCTAAAAGTGATCTAGATAATTACATAGAAAAGTATGAATATCACAAAAAAACAGAAATGAAAAATATGATGAAGGGTTATAGGATAATTCCATCCTAGAAGTAAACTTTATTCACTAAAATTCTAAGTACTCCTCATGATAACATTCTTCTGATATCTTTTAAGCATTTAGTAATATTGCTAAAGCATTTACACTCCTTCATATGTGCTTCTCTCTGTCTAAAGAAATACTTCCCAAATCTGAGGTTTGCCATTCATAAAGATGACGTCATTATACATTTTAGTCACAGTGGAAACATTTGATAAATCAGTATTAGATCCATTGTGATACCTTGTAAAAGACAAGCAAAAATAAATAAATAAATAAACAGAATGCTGTAATACAGGTCACCAATAAATATCAAACAAAAAATGATAATTTTCTAATATTACTAGTCTTCAAAACTTTGATAATTTATCTCAGAAATTTTGTTTTATATATTGCTATGTATTAGCATTGTTTTTAAAACCGAACTTGACTAAATTCTCTAATTTAAATTTTTTTTACTTAAAAATCTTTCTTCTAAAATCCCAGATTGACATTGTGAAAATTTGTAAATACAGGATTTCTGATGTGAGTGTTTTTAAAATATCACAATTATATTGAAGACTTATTCACACCTAAATACTTAAATATTTACTATATTTAATGTATGCAAAGTAAATAATTAAAAAGTACATTAACTAAGGATTTACCTTTTGTGCTTTTATGATTTAGTAAATAATAATTAAAAGACTGTTGCACATATACTAAAAATTAAATTTTATTAAAAAATGCCAGCAGAAACATCATGTTCAGTATTTGATAATTCCACATAATATTATTTCATTTTATCTGGAATATACTATTTAAATTACCTCAGTTATTTTATTAACCAATAAATTATATATATTTCTAAAAGTAGTTTTCTGACTTATCAAATGATATACCTAAAAAAACTGTTTAAGAGAATCCATAGTTATGATCTAATTCCAAATAACATATTTTACTTTTAAATCAGCTCTAAAAGAAACCTCAAACTGTATCTCAAATCAAAGTGTTTAATATAATTGCTATGCAAAATTATTCCATAACTTTCTAAGTTTTATGCCTTAAGATGTATCATAATTGTACATATAATAAAATAGAGATACTTACTTTCTAAAATCGATTAAACAAAAGCTAAAAAAGAATTCAGTGTTCTCAAGTATCTGGATGTTTGCTATTATTTAAATAATTCATCAGACTTTTTCAACTTTTTGAAGTTTTTATCAGGATCTTTTGCATTACATTTGAGTATATTATCCTTCAAATGAGGGGAGAAAAACAACAATACTGAGAATTTGCCACAATGATCATCCTCATGTTCATTCACGTCTAAGAAAATAATAAATGAAAAGCTTTACTTACAGTTAAAGTTCTAGCATAGTAGGTGTCTGAGGAAAATATTTAAACTCAAGAGCTCAATATAAATACCTCTTTTAATTGTATACAATATGTTATCAACCTACTTTCAAAGTTGATGAAGTTTAGTACTAAAATGAATATTAAGCAAATAAGTGTTAACTATGTTCACTAGAATTAGCATATTTCAGATTATAGTTTATAAATTTTTTAAGAACATCAGCATCATGATATGGTTGTCATAGAAACTGCAACAATATGTCATTTCAATTAATTTTATATGCAGTGATAAGGCCTAGTTCTACAGCACTCCAATACAACTTTGAAAAGTAAAAACTAAAAAGCAGATATAAATAGTGAATAGGGAGCTTCCAATTACTACCAGCTTAGAAACTAATAAAGTACAAGAAAAAATGACAATCCATTCTAATTGCCCAGTAAGATCCCAGTTTAATAAAGGTTGTAAAATGTTTTTAAATTTGAATATTCTGAATAAAAAAGTTTTAACTAACAATCCTTCTCTTAATATTCCTTATTTTTGTTACTTAGGTCTATTTATAGGCAACAAAAATTATTAGTGATCACATATTACTTAATTATTAAATTATGGATGCTCCTTCTGTTTTCAGGAGATAGATACATTTGCTTTAACGTTAAAAATTCAGAAAAACTAGACCAGAATTTTAATATTTTTAAAGTAATTATTGCAACAGATCCTTCTCATTTAGAAGGAAGTCACACTGTATTATTGCAAAAGCTTTCTTAGTATATCACTGCCAGAAATATTCTGTTGACATTAATGGCTTTATTATTGGAACAGAAAAAGCCTATGAAAATAAAGCATATTTCCAAAAGAAAATTATGCCAGGAGATCTGAAGCTCTAACTGAATCTCTCCTTTGGCTATCAAATACCTTTTCCTTATATTTTTTATTATTACATAACTTAAATATGGAATATGCCCACAAAAATTCTAAAAATGATTTGAAAGTGCACATTGCATTTAACTCTATATCATTTATCCTTTATGTAAAATATAACCAGTTACTAATAACTTTAATTACTACAAAGTAATGTCCTCAAATATCTATAAAAATATTGTGATATAAAATGAATGAAAGACAGGATCTAAAAGAAAAGCCTAAAGGAATAATCTAAAGAAAAAATTTTAGCATATACAACTTATTCTTGATAGGATTAGAAGGATTCCAAAGAAGCATTTAAGTCCCCAGTTTTCCTGACAATTAACAATGAAAAACAGATGTTTACAAAGCTGTTTCTTATGCTGTCTTAAAAGACTATAAAAGATGGTTTGTGGATAGTAAGAAGGAAGAGCCAGATAACTGCTTGCCGGGTGTATATTTAAAAAGCATTTTCATTGGCTCAGTTATTGTTAATAGTGAAAGAAAACACTTTGTGCTGCACATACTGTATAACTGTGACTATAGAAAACTGCCATCATAAAGTCCTCAAAAACTCTTAAGATGTAATTTACAAAGATAATAATAACACAGAATTATTTCACTTCTCTGAATGCTACGCATTTGCATACCAGGACTGTGTACAATATACTCATAATGCACATTCATAATAACAAGGACTTCTTAACACTATAACTACAGCATAAGATCTGTGCATTAGACAATCTATCTTACCAAGTTTTACTTATTGGTGTGAAAGTGTTAGTCTCAGTAAGCCAGGTGGTAGCTGTCTATAAAATTGAAGACCACATTAACTACTGCATCACCACTGTATAATAATAAAACTGAAAATTATTGACCTTGCAAGACTACAACAGTACTATCTAAAATTATATTGTAAAATGTCATAAGAATATTTTAAAAGTCAATATGCAATAATCATTGGCCTATCTTAACAAAAAAACTTTAAAAATCACTGATGTTTAATGTTTAATTGTTTAATATTAGTATTTATTGAACCAGCATCATTCTAGATGCTTTTTAAAATATTAATTTGGGTATTTTTATTTACTTAAAATAAGTTTTTATTGTTGTTTTTGTTACTGGGGATTGAACCCAGGGCACTTTATCACTGAGTCAACCCTTTTTTCAAATGTATTAATTAATTTATATTATTTTGAGACGGGGTCTTACTAAGTTGTTTAGGACCTCACTAAATTTCAGAGGTTGGCCTCATACTTGTAATCCTCTTGCCTCAGTCTCCTGGGTCACTAGGATTTCAAGCATGTGTCACCACATCTGGCAAAATAAACCATAATAATGACCATGTTTCATGAAGCATTTATCTCCTGCCTATAGAGTAGGAATTGTGTATGTGATATATGCTACAGATAACCAAATAAATTATAATTCAGGTTATTGTCCATGGTTTCTCTTATTTTTATTCAGTCAGGAATAAGTATATCCTAACACATAATATAACTGTAGTATTTCTGTTGCCCAGATGATCTATTTCCAAAATTTACTTCTGACACTTTCTATATTAATCACAATGAAAAGATATTTTTTAAACAAATGGAGGAGAACAAGTAAGCAAGAAGTACAATAAGTAACAGTACCTGGATTAACAAACTGCAAAAACATCAAATTAGGAAAAATTCTTGAATATACTAAAACATTTATATTTTAAAATTAAATTTTTGTTTTTATGAAAAATGCAACAGCAGATAATTATTTGTCCTTACAATCATATTAAATATTCACTAATCCATAGGTATTTATTTTTGTGCACATTATTATTGAAATTGAATGTATTTACTTTGAAGTTTCAAATATTTCCCATAATCTTAATAATTCAAATATTTCCCTTAATTTTTCATAATTAAGTATGAAATACATTCATGTATTTAATGTCATTCACTTAAAAGAGATTTTAAAATATTAGTTGATTATTTACACAAACTTTGTAGTTTATATTAAGGTCATTATAATTTTTTAAAAAAGGGAACTCTTTTGAACCAGCAATATTTTGGTCCTTGGTATTATTTTGTTAGCTAAAAGACTGTTGAAGTCACCAACAGACTTCTATTACCCTACCTTTACAGCTCATGTTTAATATACAACAGGGAGAATTTTGTAAAACTACTTTTTTTTTTTTTTTTTTTTTTTTTAGTACCAGGAATTGAACTCAGTGCAGGGGCACTTAACCACTGAGATACATCCCCAATCCTTTTTTTATTTTTCATTTTGAGACAAGGTCTTGCTAAGTTGCTTAGGGCCTTGCCAAGTTGCTGAGACCTTGCAATTCTCCTGCCTCAGCCTCCCAAGCTACTAGTATTATAGGTGCACCACCAAATCCAACTTGGTTTTCAAAGTAAGTAGTAATGAAGTAGGTAATAAGCTATGATTATTTTACTTTTACTTTTTGTCTTTTGACGCATAGTTTCAGCAATTTTGAGATTTTTTAAAAATATTTTTTGTAGTTGTAGATGGACACAATACCTTTATTTTAATTATTTATCTTTATATGATGCTGAGGATCAAACCCAGGGCCTCACACATGCTAGGCAAGCACACTACCACTGAGCTACAACCCCAGCCCCAATTTTGAGATTTTTTTAAAATACAGGAATAGAAAAAGTGAAGTACCAACCCACCTCTCTTGGAATAGGGCCATATCGATCTGACCTGAGAGAATACTTAACTGAGACTGCTCTTTTTTTTTTTTTTCTTTTAGTTCATTTACCTTTTGTTGTTGGTTTTGTTGTAGTTGTTATTGTTTTGCCATAATTTTATTTTAGCCACTTTGGCTACCAACTATCACTGTTTTATGGACTTGTTCCTATTTTTTATATATTTCCTACTGTTTCACAAATTTCTTCTGTGCGATTATTAGAAATACTATTTGTTTGCATTTCTCTAATTGCTAGAGATGTTGAACATCTTTTCATATATTTGTTGATTGATTGTATATCTTCTTCTGTTCAGTTCCTTAGCCCATTGATTGATTGGGTTGTTTGTTTTTTGGTGTAAAGGTTTTTGAGAGCTTTATATATCCTTGAAGTTAATGTTCTGTCTGATATATGTGTGGTAAAGATTTGCTCCCATTCTGTAAGTTCTCTGTTCACCTCACTGATTGTTTCTTTTGCTGAGAAGATGCTTTTTAGTTTGAATCCATCCCATTTATTAACGTTTGGTTTTAGTTCTTGAGCTATAGGGGTCTTATTGAGGAAGTTGGGGCCTAATCCAACATGTTGGAGATTTGGGCCTAATCTAACGCCAGTCAGAATGGCAGCTATCAAAAACACAAACAGCAATAAATGCTGGCGAGGATGTGGGGAAAAGGGCACACTCTTACATTGCTGGTGGGGCTGCAAATTGGTGCAGCCAATTTGGAAAGCAGTATGGAGATTCCGAAGAAAACTTGGAATGGAACCACCATTTGACCCAGCTATCCCACTCCTCTGTCTATACCCAAAGGTCTTAAAAACAGCATACTACAGGGACACAGCCACATCAATGTTCATAACAGCACAATTCACAATAGCTAGATTGTGGAAACAACCCTGATGCCCATCAATAGATGAATGGATAGGGAAACTTTGGTATATATACACAATGGAACACTACTCAGCACTAAAAGAGAATAAAATCATGGCATTTGTAGGTAAATGGATGGAGTTGGAGAAAATAATGCTAAGTGAAGTCAGCCAATCCCAGAAAACCACAGGTCAATTGATTTCTTTCTATGATGATACTGAATTATAGTGGCAAGGGAGGGGGAATGAGAGGAATGAGGGAATGCTAAATAGAAAAAAGGGGGGAGGAGAGGGAAAGGGGCAAGGGGATAGAAACAATGGCAGAAGGAGTTGGACATCAATATACTAAGTGCATGTATAAAAATTCAAATGGTATGAAAATACTTTGTGTAACCAATGACTTGGAAAACTGTGCTCTTTATATGTAATATGAAAAGAATTGCACTCTAAAAGCATGTATAACAAATTAAATTAAATAAATAAATGAATTTTTAAAAAAAGAAATACTATTTTTATCATTTGACAAGGAGCACGTGTAGTATTTCACAAGTAGAGTTATGCATACAACAGCTAATATTCTATTGCTCTACTGTTATAAAAGTATTTTTGTACTACTTATAATTATTTTGTAATGTCTTTAGTTAACCCAAAAAACATAAAATGAGAGAATTAAAAACAATTTATCTGAGCTACATCAAAATGTGTAAATTATGGGTGCTAAAGTCTAAGAAGAGTAGGAAAAAGTCACAGTATATGAATTCCATGAGCATACAGTTTACAATCATCACAAGTCATTCTAATAGATGCATTGAAAGATGCATCAGATATATTTAAAGGAAGGGTCATTCAAGTGTTACAGGAGGCAAATACAACCTAGAAATAGTGGAAATAATATCTCAACTTTCCTGAGACTATAAGGTTGTGTACATAAAGATAAGCCAGAGCCTTAGATTGTCTTAATAATTATAGTTTTATACTATGTATAAGTAGACACTGTCCTAAAAAAGAGACCAGAATATAGTTTAATAAAATAAGCTCTTTAAATAATTTATACAGATCATTCAACTGCAGAATTTTTTTAAGATGACAATTTGTGGTGACCTGTAACACATCTATTAATAACTCTGCATCTGTATCACTCCCACTTCCTCGACACTGCTTCTTCATTTACTGTTGAGAAAATAAAAGCATTTCCTTATAGTAGACATCCCAAGAATGCCTAACACAAAGATTCCCATGAAATTCAATCAGAAAGAAATAGAGGAATCTTGAAGTTCCTTCTAGCCTGTTTGTTTGTTGTTGTTGTTGTTGTTTTGTTCTAATTAGTTATACATGATAGCAGAATGCATTTCAATTAATTGTACACAAATAGAGCACAAATTTTCATTTCTCTGGTTGTACATGATGTAGAGTCACACCACATGTAGAGTCATACATGTACTTAGGGTAATGATGATCATTCCACCATCTTTCCTACCCTCATGCCCCCTCCCCTTTGCTCTCTCCCTTTTGCCCAAAGTTCCTCCCTTCTCCCCATGCCTCCCCCTTTTGGGTCAGTACACTTATCATAGAAAACATTCATCCTTTGGTTTTGGGGGATTGGCGTACTTCACTTAGCATGATATTCTCCAACTCCATCCATTTCCCTGCAATTGCTATAATTTAATTCTCCTTTAATGCTGAGTAATAGTCCATTATGTATATGTACCACAGTTTCTTTATCCATTCATCTATTGAAGCGCATCTAGGTTGCTTCCACAGTTTAGCTATTGTGAATTGTGTTGCTATAAACATTGAAGTGGCTGCATTACAGTAGTATGCTGTTTTTAAGTCTTAATGTGACATTATCTGACAACTCTTTTTTTTTTTTTTTTTTTTTTCTTGCCCAGAACCTGATTTCTTTTAGGTCTTAGAAACAAACATATTTGCACTTATTAATGAAAAGAGCTTTACTAGGTCACCTTGTAAATACTTTGCTTTTTGTTTTCTTTTTCTTAAAGTAATGACTACAAAAGTGTCTTTAAAAAGTATTTTTGTTTTGGGGGTTTTTGTTTGTTCATTTTTGGTTTGGTTTGGTTTGGTTTTTTCACCAAAAAGCTTATATAAGACCAGGGACCACACACTTTGCTATTCTATTTGCATGACCCAAAGGCAATCACTGTCAAGCCACGTGATTTTTTTTTTATATTTAGCTCCATATTTCTAAATAATGTGCTTTTGAGTATATTTTAAGTTTGTATACATATGCTGATTTTTTGGTTTAGTCATTGTCTATTGCCTTCTCATCTTGGCAGATTGAGTTCTTAATTCTTTCATATCTCCCCCTCTTCCCATCTTCCCAGTATAATGACATAACAACTTTTAGCTAAATCAAGTCAATAATTCTATTATTACACAAAATAAATAGCTTCATAGAAGAGTCAAGTAGTATACTATAAGTACATGTCATTTCTTTTATAATATTTTTGTTTTTCTTATTGAAAGCCTTATTTATAAAAATTTAATTATTAGGGCTGGGGTTTTAGCTCAGTGGTAGAATGCTTACTAGCATGCGTGAGGCACTGGGTTCAGTCCCCAGCACCACATAAAAATAAACAAATAAATAAAGGTATTGTGTCCATCTATAACTAAAAATTTTTTTGTTTATTTATTATGGATCTATTATCACTTTTTCCCCATGTTTTTAACCTATCAGTATTATTTTCCATCAATAAACTATATATCAATAAACTATCAATTATTCTTGGAAACTGTGATGATTAATTTTATGTATCAACTTAGCTGAGTTGTGGTGCCCAGACAGTTAGCCAAACATTATTAGTGTTTCTGTGAGTATGCATTTGGATGAGATTAATATTTAGATCAGTGGACTGTGAGTAGAGTAGATTGCTCTCCAAAATATGGTGGGCCTCGTTTAATCAGTTGAAGAGATGAATATAACAAAATACTGAGCCCCCCCCCCCCCCCAGCATATAGCCTTCAGAGTCTAACTGGAACATTGGCTTTTCTGAGTTTCCATAATGGAACTACCTCATTAGCTCTTGGCTCACCATGCAAATTTTGGACTTATCAACCTATGTGTTAGCTTTCCATCACTATAACAAATACCTGAAATAGACAACTTAAAACAAAAAAGGTTGATTTGTGCTCACAGTTTGGTACCATTGCATTTGGGCATATGGCAAGGCAGCATATCATGGCAGAAGCACATGGCAGAAAAAAAACTGTTCACCTCATAGCTGGAAAGCCAAAAAGAGAAAGAGGAAGGGGTTAGGGTCTTCAATTCCCTTTGAGGGCATATCCTCAGTGACCTAAAGATCTCCCACTATGCCATACTTCTTAAAATTTGTACCACCTCCCAATAGCTCCATGCGAAAAACAAGCCTTTACCACACAGACCACTTAAAATCCAAACTCTAGCAACCCCCATAATTGCCAATTCCTTGTTTAAAAAATATATATATATCCATCCTGTTGATTCTACTTCTCTGGAGAACCCTGACCTAATATTGAAATCCTGTCTTTTAACTCAAATTCAGAATGACTGCTCTCTATTCTACATAACAGACATCCTGGCTCTCTTGTGTTAGACCCTGCATCTTCCTTTTTCTTGCTTTACTTAACTCATTTTCTTGGAGCGCATTCTCTAATAACTTCTTTGGCAAAATGAATATATGATAAATAAATTTCAGGTTTTGTATATCTGAAAATTTAGCACTCTATTCTGACATTCAATAGATAGTTTGACTTGTTTGGGAATTTTAGATTTAAAAAAATCATTTTTCCTTAAAATTTTATGAGTGTTATCCCATTATATTCCAGACTTCAGTGTTGATACAAAGATATGATTTCTGATTCTATATGACCTACTTCTCTCTTGTTCTCTTCCTCTCTCCCCTTCTCCAAGCTTTTGGGATCTTATCTTTACCCATGTTCTTTTAAATTTTGACAATAATGTAACTTAATATAGATTTATTTCTCATTCATAGTCCTGGGCACTGGGATGTTCTTTCTTTTTTTTTATTTTTTTTATTATTCTAATTTGTTATACATGTTTGCCGAGTACATTTCATTTCATATTACATATAAAGAGCACAATTTTTCAAGTTGCTGGGTTTTTTTGGGGTTTTTTTTTTTGGTGCTGGGTGTTGAACTCAGGGGCACTCTACCACTGGGCCACATCCCCAGCCCACCCCCCTTTTTTTGTGTGTGTTTTATTAGAGACAGGGTCTCACTGAGTTGCTAAGTGCCTCGCCATTGCTGAGGCTGGCTTTGAACTCGCAATCCTCCTGCCTCAGCCTCCCAAGTGCTGGGATTACAGGCGTGCGCCACCATGTCCGGCTAAGTTGTTGGTTTTATATAAAGTATTTTTACAACAATTGTGTCTTCATACATGTATTTAGGGTAATCATGGGTAACTCAGTCTGCCATTATTCCTATCCCCTTGCCCCCTCCCCTCCCCCCTCTTTCTTCTATTTAAAGTTCTTTCATTCCTCTCATTCCCTTTCTCTTGACTTTATAAGTTAGTATCTTCATATCAAAGAGATCATTCGACCTTTGGTTTGGGGGGATTGGCTAACTCCACTTAGCATTATTTTCTCCAACTCTATCCAGTTACCTGCAAATTCCATGATTTTATTCTCTTTTAGTGCTGAGTAGTGTTCCATTGTGTATATATACCAAAGTTTCCCTATCCATTCATCTGCTGATGGGCATCGGGGTTGGTTCCACAATCTAGCTATTGTGAATTGTGCTGCTATAAACATTGATGTGGCTGTATCCCTGTAGTAAGTCCTTTGGGAATAGGCCAAGGAGTAAGATAGCTGGGTCAAATGGTGGTTCCATTCCAAGTTTTCTTAGGAATCTCCATACTACTTTCCAGATTGGCTTCACCAATTTGCAGTTCCACCAGCAATGTAAGAGTGTGCCTTTTTCCCCACATCCTTGCCAGTGTTTATTGTTGTTTGTTTTTTTGATAGCTGCCATTCTGACTGGAGTAAAATGAAATCTTAAGAGTTGTTTTGATTTGCATTTCTCTAATCGCTAGAGATGTTGAACATTTTTTTTTTTTTTTTTTTTTTTTTTTTTGGTACCGGGGATTGATCTCAGGGGCACTCGACCACTGGGCCACATCCCCAGCCCTTTTTTGTATTTTTATTAGAGACAGGGTCTCACTGAGTTACTAAGTGCCTCGCCATTGCTGAGGCTGGCTTTGAACTCGCGATCCTCCTGCCTCAGCCTCCCAAAGTGCTGGGATTACAGGCGTGCGCCACCGTGCCCGGCCATTTTTTCATATTTTTGTTGATTGTTTGTATATCATCTTCTGAGAAGTGTCTGTTTAGTTGCTTGGCCCATTTATTGATTGGGTTATTTGGGGATTTTTGGTGTTAAGGCTTTTAAGAGCTTTATAAATCCTTGAGGTTAGTGTTCTATCTGATGTGCTTGTGGTAAAGATTTGCTCACATTCTGTTTCTTTTGCTGAGAAGAAGCTTTCGAGTTTGAATCCGTCCCATTTATTGATTCTTGGTTTTAGTTCTTGCACTATAGGGGTCTTATTGAGAAAGATGGGGACTAAACCAACACGATGGAGATTTGGGCCTACTTTTTCTTCTATTAGGTACAAGGTCTCCGGTTTAATTCCTAGGTCCTTGATCCACTTTGAGTTAAGTTTTGTGCATGATGAAAGAAAGAGATTTAATTTCATTTTATTACATGAGGATTTCCAGTTTTCGAACACCATTTGATAAAGAGGCTGTCTTTTCTCCAGTGAACGTTTTTGGCACCTCTGTCTAATATAAGATAACTGTAGATGTGTGGGTTCGCCTCTGTGTCTTCTATTCTGTACCGTTGGTCAACTGGTCTATTTTGATGCCAATACCATGCTGTTTTTGTCAATATTGCTTTGTAGTACAATTTAAGGTCTGGAATAGTAATGTCACCCACTTCATTCTTCCTACTAAGAATCACTTTGGCTATTCTGGGTCTCTTATTTTTCCAAATGAACTTCATGATTGCTTTTTCTATTTCTATGAGGAATGATATTGGGATTTTGGTTGGTATTGCATTGAATCTGTATAGTGCTTTTGGGAGAATGGTCATTTTGACAATATTAGTTCTACCTATCCATGAACAAGGTAGATCTTTCCATCTTCTAAGATCTTCATTAATTTCTTTCTTTAGTGTGCTGTAGTTTTTCATTGTAGAGGTCTTTCACTTCTTTTGTTGATTCCCAAATATTTTTTTTGAGGCTATAGTAAGTGGGGTGGATTTCCTAGTTTCTGTTTCTGAGGATTTGTCACTGATGTACAGAAATGCCTTTGGTTTGTGGGTATTGGTTTTATATCCAGCTACTTTGCTGAATTCATTTATTAGATCTAGAAGATTTCTGGTGGAATTTTTTAGATCTTCTATGTATAGAATCATATTGTCTGCAAATAGTGATAATTTGAGTTCTTCTTTTCCTATCCGTATCCCTTTAATTTCTTTCATCTGTCTAATTGCTCTGGCTAGGGCTTCAAGAACTTTGTTAAATAGGAGTGGTGAAAGAGGGCATCCCTGTCTTGTTCCAGTTTTTAAAGGGAATGGTTTCAATTTTTCTCCATTTAGCATGATGTTGGCCTGGGGCTTAACATAGATGGCCTTTACGATGTTGAGGTATGTTCCTGTTATCCCTATTTTTTTCTAGCATTTTGAACATGAAGGGATGTTGTATTTTGTCAAATGCTTTCTCTGCATCTATTGAGATGACCACATGATTTTTATCTTTGAGCCTGTTGATGTGATGAATTACATTTATTGATTTCCTTATATTGAACCAACCTGGCATCCCTGGAATGAAGCCCACTTGATCATGGTGCACTATCTTTTTGATGTGTTTTTGTATTCGATTTGCCAGAATTTTATTGAGAATTTTTGCATCTATATTCATTAGAGATATTGGTCTGAAGTTTTCTTTCTTTGATTTGTCTCTGTCTGATTTTGGAATCAGGGTGATATTGGCCTCATAAAATAAGTCTGGGAGTATTCCCTCTTTTTCTATTTCATGAAATAGTTTGAGAAGTATTGGTGTTAGTTCTTCTTTAAAGGTCTTGTAGAACTCGGCTGTGTATCCAACCTGGATGCTCTTTCAATCTAAAATCTCATGCCCTTCGTTGTGGACGCCTTTCCTGTTTTGTGTTTCTTTCCTACTTCATTTTCTCTTTCCTTTGTCTGTCTATTAATCAGATGCTGTAACTTCCAAAATGAATTTTTTAAAAATGTTAACTCTTTATTTTCCATTTCCTTTATTTAATTCTACCTTCTGGATGTTTCTGAAGAGGATTTCTTTCTCTTATAATAAAATCAAGCTTCTTGAAGAAAAGATCTTTGCCACTGCACCTCTTAACTTTCTATTTTTGAAAGTAGCTGTGATGCCTAGAGTGGCAAGAACCATCTAAGAAACATATGGCAATAAGTATAAGGATGAAAAGGTAATTCCAGAAATTCAAAGCAACCAGAACTGTGCCTGGCACATAGCGAGCACTCCATAAACATTTATAAAATGAACAACTAACTGTTCAATGAATAATGAAGACAGTAGCACAAAAATATAGTTTAAGACTTTAATGACATTACTGCACTGTTATACCAGCAGTGAACATCCAAGCTTCAAACTTCTTATTACATGAAATAAATAACTGCTTTCATTGCTTAAGACAAAAACATTTCTTACTATTATGGGCCTATAATAGTATTAAATTAGGGGTAGTGATATTAATTTTATTCTAGATGTCATATATGTCTGTTGCCGCCTGCAGCTGTTGCTGCCTGCAGCAACGATACCGCGGGAAATAATTCGGAAGCAGGCTGGGAATGAGTAGGTTCTTTATGCTTGCTTCGTCTCTGCTTTCTCTTCTGTATTCTCTCTCCAACTCCAACCACCCCTCTCGCCATCCCTACTTGGTTAAATACTCTTCACCTTAACAAGTATACATGTGTCACAAGCTCAACTTACAGGTGCGTCACACAGTGTTCACGGGCACAGAAAGATTCTTAGTAGATTACATTAAGGTCAGGAGAAAATAATTAAACACCTCCTCTTTGGCTCTCAACCAGCCGCCATCTTAGCTACCTCCTCATTAAGGCTCTTACATATGTCATATTCTCTCTTTTAGTGCTATGGTTTGGATATGGTATCCCCCACACCCAAATTTTCACATGCTGAAAGCTCATACTGTGGCAGTGTTGAGGTGGTAGAACTTTCAAGTGGTGGGGCCTAGTAGAAGGTAATTAGATCACAGAGGCTCTACCCTCATGAATGGATTAATGCTGTTATGAGAGAATGGGTTCAGTCTAGTAGGAGTGGATTAGTTCCCAATAAAGAGCAGATTGTTATAAAGAGAGAGAGAAAGAGAGAAACTGCCTCCTCCTTGGTCTCTTGCTTCCTTGCTCACACATTTGTGCCCCTTTCTGCACACAGTCCATTCTACATGTCAGTAATCTAAATCCCAATAATACTTGAGCTCTGTTCTCTGAATATTCTACATCCTTTTAAAACTATGGAGCCTGAAGTTGGGTATTACTTATAGAAAAGAATTGACATGTAATCTCACAAAATGTCACAGTAAGAGGATTGGGTTATTGGTTCTTTTTCATACACTATTCTTTCTTAAGTTTAATCACACTTGGTTTTTAGTTTCTTTAACAATTAAGCCCATTTAATGGTCATGATTAACTTATTGCATTCTGATATGTATATTATATTCCTTTTCAAATTTTAAAAACAATAAGTATGATAATATTTGTTGTAGGTAGTGGAATAATTTAAAGATTATTGGGGAAAAGTTTTAAAAAGCCAAACTTCCCATTACTACCTCCTTGAGATAATCAAAGCTAAAACCCTCCATGTATTTTTTTCATATCTTTCTTAATGTTTATTCAAAGACATTCATGTATGTACATTGACTATGTATGCAAAAATTCTATGTTATTTGTAGAAAAATAAAATTATGTTATTTATGCTACTTTGTAATTTGCTTTCAAACATAGCATAGGCATCTCTTCAGGTTTAGATAAAATTAATTCTAATAATAGCCATATATTTTATGATTGTATGTACTATAAATTATTTATAGCTCTACAACTATATGTGGGCATCTAAATTATTTGCAAATTTTATTACTATAAAAATGCTGCTGCAAGCCGGCTATGCACACCTGTAATCCCAGAGACTCAAGAGGCTAAAACAGGAGGATTGGGAGTTCAAAGTCAGCCTCAGAAATGTCAAGGCACTAAGCAACTCAGTGAGACACTGTTTCTAAATAAGTGCAAAATGAGGTTGGGGATGTGGCTCAGTGGTTGAGTGCCCCTGAGTTCAATTCCCGGTACAAAAAAAAAAAAAAAAATGATGCAACAAATATCCTGTATTATCATTGCTTTTGTTGTTTGGTTTGATTTCCAAAACTGAGCTTTTAGTGTGTTTTAATTTAATAGATACCATCTGATTACTTTTAAAAAAATTGTAGCAATTCATTCGCCCATTAGCAAAATAAAAAAGCATATGTCTCCTCACTGGATATTATTACTCTTTTCTATTTCTGTCAATCTAATGACAAAGAGATTCTTACTTGTGTTTAATTTCATTTCTTCACACATCTTTTCATACATTTATTAGTTATTTATGAAATCTCTTCTATAAACCATTTGTATTCTACAGCAGACACTTTCAATTGCCTAAGCATTAGCCACTACTACCTTGTTTAAAAAAAAAAGTATTTTTCAGTGTTTGGCACCAATGTAATACATATGTACATCCTCAATCGCAGTGGATAAATACTGATTAGTCTAAGATAATTCATTCAATTCCTGCATTTGTCTATTCGTTCAATAAGTACTTATTGAGTACCTACTATATGCAACAATGAGCAAAGTCTCTCCCTGTCTTCATGAGGTTTATATCTTAGAGTAAAAGATGCACAGGCACAATACATAAATATACATCATGTCATGGGGTAATAAGAGCTAAAACAAGAAAACAAAGGGGATAAGAATAAGTTGAGGGGAACATGCAAGGAATAAAAATAGACATTGTTAACGTTTTATATAAGGTTGTCAGTTTTCAGCTAGAAATCCATTGCAATAACCTCAGGTGAGAGAGATAATGTCCTGGAAGTACATAATTATTATAGAAATGAAGAAAAGTGGTCAGATTTAAGATAAATTTTGAAGAAAGAGATATCAGAATTTGCTGCTGGATTGGCTATGCTGAATGAAAGAAAGAGAAGTTAAAGAAGAAACCAATAGTTGGGCTGGGGTTGTAGCTCAGTTGGTAGAATACTTGCCTTGTATGCACAAGGCCCTGGGTTCTAATCCCCAGCACCAAAAAAAGAAAAAGAAAAAAAGAAAAGAAAGAAACCAATAATTATTGCCTAAGAATCTGAAAAGTACAGTGTCCATTACTAAGATATGGAAGACTACAAGAGGAAGAGGATATTAGCTTATGTTTGGACATGTTAAATTTGAGATTCCTATTAACCACATAATGATGTTAAGGTGATATGATTCTCAAGTTGGGTAGAGAAATCCTGTCTGGAAATAAAAGTCAGTATATAAAAGGTAAATCCATGAGATTAGATGAGACCAGTGAGAGAGAGAGAGAGAGAGAGAGAGAGGGAAATGAGGGGCAATAAGGACTGAGTATTTAGTATTTGCCAGGCACGTGGTGCAGGCCTGTAATTCTAGTGACTCCAGAGGCTGAAGCAGGAGGATCACAAATTCGAGGCTCACCTTAAAAATTAGGCTAGGTCCTAAGCAACTTAGTGAGACCCTGTTCTTAAATAAAAAATAAAATAAAGGGCTGGGGATGTAGCTCAGTAGTAAAGTGTTTCTGGGTTCAATTCCCAGTACCCTGAAAATTAGCAGTTTTTTTCTACCTTAGAAATGTCATATGAAAATCTGATGGCCTCTGAATAATTTATAGGAACTTTGGACAATAAGTGAGCTAATTTAAAAAAAAAAAAAGGCCAGAATATGCATAGTGCATAGTAAGCACTTAATTGTTTTTGATATTATTATTATTATCATCATCATCATCATCATCATAAGAGCCAGTAACAGATTTTCTATTACATGTGCTGCAAATATTTTCCCAATTATATTTTGTCTTTTCTCTTTGTTGACTAGGCATTTTGCCATAATTACTTATTTTTATGCAGTTAAAAATATCTATAATCCCCCTTTTCTTGCTGAAGAAAGTCTCTTTCTCCCAATATTTGTAACATTTCTTCCAATTTTTTCTAATATTTATTTGTTCTACATTTTAAAATTTAATCAATATAGAATTAATTTTCTATTTCAAGACTTTTTGTTTGTTTTGGTGCTGGGGACTGAACCCAGGACCTTGTGTATACTAAACAGATGATCTACCACTGAGCTACATTCCCAGTCCCTATTTTGAATTATTTTGTGTATAATATGAAAATCTAGATTTCTTTTCTTTCAGAGGAACAGTGATTCCAGAGCTACTTATTAAATAAACTGTCATTTTCCCACTAAACTGGAATACCACCTTTTCCACAAACATTTAGATCTACTTCTGACTTATATCATACCACTGATCTATTTGTCTGTTACTATACTAAAACCATGTAATGTTACAGACTAGTTTTTGTCCCCAAATAACTGTTCTTTCTTCTAATGTAATAATTTTAGTTGTGTATAAAGCATTGAACCAAAGATGATATTTCCCAGACTCCCTTGTAGCAAAGTATGGCTACTTATATATCACTGATCATAAATTAGTATCATATTGCTAATATTTCAGGTCCTTTTAAGGGTGAACCCCAGAAATGGCATTTTCCTGACTGCTTTTTCTTTTCCCAAAGGATAAGCATTCGACCCCAGAGATGCAAACCATTGAGAAGATGAGAGAAGAACACTACTTGCTTTGAAATATTTCTGAAATGATACATGAAAGAGACCAACACCTATCTTGTTTACACCACTGTATTTTATGGGCTCTGTTATTAGCTCTACTAACAATTACCAGAGACTTTTCAGAAGTCTATAATATCTGAGAGGCTAAGTCTGTCCTCATTTTTTTTTTCATTTTAGACATTTATTCTTTAACCTCCTTATTTTCCCATATGCTTTTCAAAGTATGGTATTGTTAGCCATAACTTACTTTGTTTTTCATTATTTTAATTTTGTTTTATTTGTTGTTCTACGTGTTCTGTTAATGTCTTTTCCCCTGAGGAAGGAGGTTAAACATCTTTTGTATGTTTATAGCCATTTGAGTTTTCTCATCTAATTGATACACTTTGGTCTCTTTTCTCTTGGCATAGTTTTCATACTTTTTTTTTCACATTTATTTGTAGGAATTCATTACATATTCTGAGTACCAAATCTTCCTTGGTTATACAGGTTGTAGTTCCATTTGTGATTTGACTCCTCACTCTAAGGTCTTTCAATGTATGTAAGTTTTATATTTTAATTTAGCATGATTTGCCAATCTTTCCCTTCATTTTTTTGGGGGGTGGGGTTGTGTCTTATTCAAGAAATCTTGCCAGGCATGGTGGCGCATGCCTGTAATCCCAGCACTTGGGAGGCTGAGGCAGGAGGATCGTGAGTTCAAAACCAGCCTCAGCAAAAGTGAGGTGCTAAGCAATTCAGTGAGACCCTGTCTCTAAATGAAATACAAAATAGGTCTGGGGGTATAGCTCAGTGGTTGAGTGCCCCTGACATAAATCCCCAGTACCAAAAAAAAAAAAAAAAGAAAGAAAGAAAGAAAAGAAGTATTTCTCTAACCTGATAAAGTCATAAAGACATCCTTATGATTTTTCAAGTTTCAAACTCTTGCATTTCACATTAGATCATTAGTCTACCCAGATCCTTAACTAAGATAAAAATTTAATTTTTGTTTTTTTCTCACACATATAATCAATTATCCCACTACCTTTTATTGATAGATTGTTCTTTTACCAATGACTTCCAGTGCCACTTCTGTCTTTATTTGTCTCTGGCCTTTCCACTCTGTTCTATTAATTTATTTTAAAAACCCACTTATTTTTTATTTGAAAAACCACTTAAACTCACTCTGCTATCAAGATATATATTTCCATTTTATTCTTCATATAAATGCATAGAGTATGTGCTCTTACATCTAGCTTGGTTTACTTAACAAAATGTTTTCAAAATTCATCTATATTAGTGTACATTTCAGAAAAAGATGTATTTTTTACTATTAAGTAGTATTCCATTCTATGTATTTATGACTATCCAGCCTCCACTGATGAATATTTTCCACTGATGAATATTTTGTTTCCAGTTTTGGATAGTTTCTATTAATATTTTTGTCCAACTGTTTTCTGAACATGTATTTCTATATTCCTTGGGTAAAAAAAGAGTACAATTGCTGGATTTTGGTTACCCTATGTTTAATTTTCTAAGACTTGCCAACACAATTTCCAAAATGGCCATATCATTTCATATCCCCACTTACAATGTCTGAGAATTTTTATCGTTACACCTCCTTACCAACATTTGGTATTGTCAGATTTATTTGGTTGTTTTAAGATTAGCAATTCTAGAGAATGTGTTATGATTTTACTTTGAAATCTTCAGATGACTAATGATGATGAACAATTCTTGTGTATATTTATTGGCCATTTGTGTATAATCCTTTGAAAGATACCTATTCAAGTTGTTTGATCCTTGTTTTGTAGAAAAAGGGTTGTTTGTCTAATTTCATTGAGTTGAAGAAACTGCTTATATATTCTGAATTCAAGTCCTTTGTCAGATATGTTTTTGCAAATATTTTCTCCATGGCTATGACCCCCCCAATTTATACTCTTAACATTTTTTGATGAGTAGAAGTTTTTAAGAATTTCATATGATTAATTTTTCCTTTCTAATTAGTGTTTTCTGGGTCCTATTTATTTTTTTTTTCATTATTTTTATTGATGTTCCAATGTTGCAAAGGTATCCTTCTATGTTTTCATCTAGATATCATATAATTTCTGCTTTTACATGTAAATCCATGATCATATTAATTTTATATATGGTGTGAAATAATAATAAATATAATATTGATCCTTGTCTCCAGTTCCTGACACAGATCCCCTAAAACTCTTATAACTTCCTAAGTGATAGGGGTGCTTATAATCTCTTTTTGTTCTAAAATTTGGTATTTAACTATTAGATTAGTTCCTAAATCCCTTAGAATTTCCTGGGTGGCAGGAGCATCTTTTGTTCTAGCAAGGTGACCTGAGGTGACTCTTAGTGGGTTTCCTGGATGGAGCTGGTCAGAAAAATCAAGCCATGATTAGAAGCTTGGAACTTTCAGCCCCAACCCCCATCTTCCAGGAACAAGGGAAAAGCTGAGATTGAATTAATAATCAACCATGCCTATGTGATGGAGCCTCCATAAAAATCCTTAAGAGATAGGATGTATAGAGTTTTCAGGTTTATAAGCACATGGAGGTACTGTGAGAACAGCTCTCTGGAGAAGACATGGAAGCTCCATACCTCTTCCAACATACTTTGCCCTATGCATTTCTTATATCTGGCTGTTTCCAAGTTTTATCATTTTATAATGAACTAGTAATCTAGTAATTTAACTATTTTCCTGGGTTCTGTGAGACATTCTACCAAATTGGCAAACCCAGGGAAGAGTTCATGGGAACCTCTGAGTTACAGCCAGTTGGTCAGAAGCACAAGTTATACTTGGACTTATAATTGGCATCTCAAATTGGAGCAGTCCTGTGGGATTGAATCCTTACCCTACAGAATCTGATACTATCCCCAAATAAATCATGTTGGAACTGAGTTAAATGGTAGGAAATCTAGCCAACATCTACAGAGAAGTGGAAAAATGCTTGAAGTGAGAAGAAAACTCATACATTTGATGACAGAGTTTAGTATTTAAAGTAGTAGTAAAATAAATAGAAGAAACAGGAGTTTTACTTTCTTTTTTTAATACTTTTAAGTTGTAGGTGGACACAATACCTTATTTTTATTTATTTATTTTTATGTGGTGCTGAGGATCAAACTCAGTGCCTCACCATACTAGGGGAGCGCTGTACCCCTGAGCCATAACCCCAGCCCCAGGAACTTTACTTTCAATGGGTAAAGTTCATTTATTTTTTCCATGAAGATAGTCAATTCTGATATTAGGATTTTTAATACCTTTATTTTATTTATCTATTTTTTATATGGTGCTGAGGATCAAACCCAGCACCTCACACATGCTAGGCAAGCACTCTACCGCTGAGCCACAACCCCAGCCCCCTGATATTAGTTTTTTAAGAATACTTTTCTCTCTGAAATTGGTTAGGCACTCTGAAAATGTGAATCTTATTTCTAAATTCTCTATTCTGTTCCAGCTACCTTTCCATACACAATATAGATAGTCAATATCTTGATTACCACAGAATTACACTATGTTTCAAAGACAGGAAGTGTAAGTCTTCCAACTTTGTTCTTTTTTAAGATGCTTTGTTTGGTTATTTTAGAACATTTTCAGTTGCAAACAAATTTTAGAATCAGCTTGTCAACTTTAATTTCAAAAAAGTCTGATAAGATTTTTTTAAATATTTATTTGTTTGTTTTAGTTGTACACAATGCCTTTTTATTTTTACATGGTGCTGAGGATTGAACCTGTTTGCACACATGCTAGGTGAGCGCTCTACCGCTGAGCCACAGCCACAGCCCAAGATTTTTATTGGAATTTCATTCAATCCATAGATAAATCCTGGAGGACTTGACATTTAACACCACTGAGTCTTCCAATTCATGAAAATAGCATGTCTTTCTAATTAGTCAAGTCATTTTAAAATTCTCTCAGCAAAGTTTTTGTAGAGGTCTCTCAATGTAGAGGTCTTACACTTATGCACCTAAGTGCTTAAGTGATACTGAGTATAGATTTGCTTCCTGGTACTGTCTTGTTCATTTTGCTGGAAAGATTATACTACATAGATTTTCCATTCTTTTTTATTATTATTCTCTAAAACTATTTAATATCAGAATTAATGCCACTTCTCATACAGAGAAGTAAGCACCTGTGATGGTCAATTAGGCATATCAACTTGACCAGCCAAAAGAATGCTTGAAGAATTGGAAAAACCATTACTTCTAGGTGAATTTGTGAGGGTTTTTCCAGAGAAGACTTGCATACAGGCCTGCAAACTAAGTGAGGAAGACCCACTCTGAAAGTAGGCAGGCACCATCCAATTGTCTGGGGCTGAATAGAACAGAAAAAATGAAAGAAGGGGAAAACACTCTCTGGCTCCAGAGTACGTACATTTCACCAGCTGTTTCTTTGGTCATCAGACTCCAGTTTCTTCAGCCTTTGGACTCCGGGACTTGTACCAGCAGAACTCTGGGGTCCTCAGACTTCCGGCCTTGAATAGGAAGGCTGTATCACCAGCCTTCCTAATTCTGAACCTTCCAGCTTCTTGAACCAAACAATACTACCAGCTTACAGATGGCCATCTTGGAACTTTTCATCTTCTGTGGCATATGAGCCAATTTAATAAAGCCCTTCATAAATTATATTATCCCCTCATATATTACATTAGTTCTATTTCCCTGGAGAACCCTGTCAAACATAGCTACTTACAAGCTTACTCTCTCGCAGAGAACAATAAATTGTGATAAAATGCAAGAAACAACTGAGAGTTCTGGAAAATAAACAAAAGAAGATAAGAGTTGAAACCTGAACAAAGTTACTGATGTAGGGTGAATTTCCCATTTTGTATGGTTTTGTCTTGAGGGCAGCCACAGTCTCAGAGTAGCATGGGACACCCATGACTCCAATAGAAAGTCCAGTTTATTTCTAGATGGAAGAAACAGGGAAAGGATCCAAGGTAACCAGAGCTACCAGAGAGAAGGGGGAAATCCCAAAGGACAGAGCTAGGGAACAGAAACTCCAGATTCTGTATGTAACCCTTTTCTAAATCTCTGACATGTATGGGGCAAACTGAAATCAGACTAAACTAAGATGTTACCTATTGTTGCCAATCACAGGCAAGAAAGAGTTTTCAGTTTGGATCTAACCAAGTTAACTGCCTGATAAAGCTAAAACATCAGCCTTAATTTGGAAGACTATAAGAGAATCCAGAGGCTGTATGACGTATCACAATGATCAAGATTCAATCTATAAGCCTGGCGCGGTGGCGCACGCCTGTAATCCCAGCACTTTGGGAGGCTGAGGCAGGAGGATCGCGAGTTCAAAGCCAGCCTCAGCAATGGAGAGGCACTTAGCAACTCAGTGAGACCCTGTCTCTAAATAAAATACAAAAAAGGGCTGGGGATGTGACCCATTCATCGAGTACCCCTGAGTTCAATCCCCAGTACCACAAAAAAAAAAAAAAAGAAATTTCAGCACAAGATTCAATCTATAATTACTTGATATGAAGAATCAGGAAAATGCAATCCATTTTTAAGAGAAAAGATGTTCATTCAACAAAAGCTAATCCCCAAAAGAACCGAAATTATCAGAAATTATCAGACAAGAGCTTTAAGTTATTTATTATAAATATGCTAAGTGAAAAAAGGAAAAATCTATTCATCAAGAAAAAATTAGGAAATCTAAACAGAAAAATAGGAAACATTAAAAAGTGTTAAAAAAATTTAGGAGTGAAAAATTAAAATCTGAAATAAAATTCACTGTATGCAATTACTCGAATGCAGACGACAGAGGAAACAGTTTGTGAATTTAAAGATAGATAATTAAAATTATCTGATCTGAAAAAAGAAGAAAAATTGGAAACAAAAAACCTAATGCCTCACAAATTTGTATGACAATATCAAAAGATGCAGCCTAAGAGTTGGAATCTCAGAAATAGGGGAAAGAATGAATGAGGAAATAAAACTATCTTAAAAATAATGATAAATTTGGTGATTGATAGAAATTATATTTTTCTCATCTACAAAATTATCTGAGCTTAGAACTTAATTTATTATATTATTTAGATTTAGCTTATTGGTTTTTAAGTTTTATTTAAATCAATTAGCTTAATGTTAATTATTGACTGTTTTTCTTTTTTCAATGATTTGTTCACTTTCATTTTTCTAGAAATTTTCTATTTCATCTAACACTTCAAATTAGTTTTAATTATCCCTAGTGATATTAAAAGTTCCAATTTCAGCCAGGCTCCATGGTGCAAGCCTGTAATCCCAGCACTTGGGAGGCTGAGGCAGGAGGATCGCAAGTTCAAAGCCAGCCTCAGCAATGGCGAGGCACTTAGCAACTCAGTGAGACCCTGTCTCTAATAAAATACATAAAAGGGCTGGGGATGTGGCCCAGTGGTCAAGGGCCTCTGAGTTCAATACCCAGTAACAACAACAACAAAAATTCCAGTTTCACATCTTATTATGTCCCATTTTCCTATTCTAATATTTAGTGTGTCTTTATTCTTTCTATTGATTAGTCTTACTAGAATTGATCTAATTTTTTTTCAAAGAAGATTTTGCTTTCTTGATCTCTATTGTTTCTTTCCTTATTTTCATTCATTCATAATTTTATTATTTCTTCTTTTCTAGTTCTTTTATTAGACTTACTCTATTATTCTTATTCCACATTTTTAGCCAAAGGTTCATTTATTTTTAATACTTTTAAATATATGCATTAACACAGATAAAGCATTTGACAAAATACAGCGCCCCTTCATTTTCAAAATACTAGAAAAACAAGGGATAACAGGAATATACCTAAACATTGTAAAGGCTATCTATGCTAAGCCCCAGGCCAACATCACTCTAAATGGAGAAAAATTGAAAGTATTCCCTCTAAAAACTGGAACAAGACAGGGATGCCCTCTTTCACCACTTCTATTTAACATAGTCCTTGAAACTCTAGCCAGAGCAATTAGAAACTAAAGGAATATGGATAGTAAAAGAAGAACTCAAATTATCACTATTTGCAGATGATATGACTCTATACCTAGAAGACCCAAAAAATTCCATCAGAAATCTTCTAGAACTATTAAATGAATTCAGCAAAGTAGCTAGATATAAAATCAACACCCATAAATCAAAGGTATTTCTATATTTCAGTGACAGATCCTCTGAAAGGCAAATGAGGAAATCCACCCCATTTACAATAGCCTCAAAAAAAAATTAAGATACTTGGGAATCAACTTAATGAAAAAGGTGAAAGACCTCTACAATGAAAACTACAGAACACTAAAGAAAGAAATTAAAGAAGACCTTAGAAGATGGAAAGATCTACCTTGTTCTTGGATAGTTAGAATTAATATTGTCAAAACGACCATACTAACAAAAGCACTATACAGATTCAATGCAATCCCAATCAAAATTCCAATAATATTCCTCATAGAAATAGAAAAAGCAATCATGAAATTCATTTGGAAAAATAAGAGACCCAGAATAGCCAAAGCAATCCTTAGCAAGAAGAGTGAAGCTGGTGGCATTACTATTCCAGACCTTAAACTATACTACAAAGCAATAGTAACAAAAATAGCATGGTATTGACACCAAAATAGACTGGTAGACCAATGGTACAGAATAGAGGACACAGAAACTAACCCACACATCTATAGCTATCTTATATTCGACAAAGTCACCAAAAATGTACATTGTAAAAAAGATAGCCTCTTCAACAAATGGTGCTGGGAAAACTGGAAATCCACATGTAACAAAATGAAATTAAACCTCTATCTCTTACCATGCACAAAACTCAACTCAAAGTGGATCAAGGACCTAGGAATTAAACCACAGACCTTTTGCCTAATAGAAGAAAAAGTAGGCCCAAATCTCCATCATGTTGGATTAGACCTCAGCTTCCTTAATAAGAACGCAATAACACAAGAATTAAAATCAAGAACTTATAAATGGGATGGATTCAAACTAAAACTCTTTCTCTCAGCAAAAAAAAAAAAAAAACTGAATCAGTGAGGGGAATAAACAACCTACAGAATGGGAGCAAATCTTTACCACAAGCACATCAGAGCACTAATCTCTAGGGTATATAAAGAACTCAAAAACCTAAACACCAAAAAACAAAAAACCCAATCAATAAATGGGCCAAGGAACTGAACAGACACTTCTCAGAAGAAGATATACAATCGATCAACAAATACATGAAAAAATGTTCAGGGGCTGGGGTTGTGGCTCAGTGGTAGAGCACTCACCTAGCACGTGCGCGGCCCGGGTTTGATCCTCAGCACCAGGCAAAAATAAAGGCTTTGTGTACAACTAAAGCCAATATATAAGTGTTTAGAAAAGAAAAATGTTCAACATCTTTAGCAATTAGAGGAATGAAAATCAAAACTACTCTAAGACTTCATCTCACTCCAGTAAGAATGGCAGCTATCAAAAAATACAAACAACAATAAGTGTTGGCGAGGATGTGGGAGAAAAGGCATACTCATACATTGCTGGTAGGACTGCAAATTGATGCAGCCAATCTGGAAAGCAGTATGGAGATTCCTTGGAAAACTTGAAATGGAACCACCATTGACCCAGCTAGCCCACTCCTCAGTCTATACACAAAGGACTTAAAAACAGCATACTACAAGGACACAGCCACATCAATGTTTATAGCAACACAATTCATGATAGCTAAATTGTGGAACCAACCCAGATGCCCTTTAGTAGATGAATGGATAGGGAAACTTTGGTATATATACAGAATGGGACATTAATCAGCACTAAAAGAGAATAAAATAATGGCATTTGCAAGTAAATGGATGGAGTTGGAGAAAATAATGCTAAGTGAAGTAAGCCAATCCCAAAAAACCAAAGGCTGAATGATTTCTTTGATATGAAGATACTAACTTATAATGGCTATGGGGTGGGGGAGCATAGAAGAAATGAAGGAACTTTAAATTGATCAAAGGAGAAGAAGGAGAAGGAAGGGGGTAAGAGGTGGGAATTACAGTGGAATGAGTTAGACATCATTACCCTAGGTACATATATGAAGACACAAATGGTATGAAAATACTTTGTGTAGAACCAGTGACTTGAAAAATTGTGCTCTATATATGTAATATGAAATGAATTGCATTCTGTAAACATGTATAACAAATTTGAATAAATAATTTTAAAATACATGTATTAAAACATAAATTTACTCCTCCCCCCTAAACAGTGCATTAGTTTGATCCCAGAGATACTGAATATGGACTAGAGCAAATGAAGGAACTACTATAACAAAGAGAACCCAAGACACAATGGATTAAATAAGATATTTGTTAGCTGGGCACGGTGGCGCATGCCTGTAATCCCAGCACTTGGGAGGCTGAGGCAGGAGGATCAAGAGTTCAAAGCCAGCCTCTGGAATGGCGAGGCACTTAGCAACTCAGTGAGACCCTGTCTCTAATAAAATACAAAAAAGGGCTGGGGATGTGGCTCAGTGGTCGAGTGCCCCTGAGTTTAATCCCTGGTACCAAAAAGAAAAAAAAATACTTGTTATGGTTTGGATCTGTAATGTTCCCCAAAGGTTCATATGTTGAAGATTTGGTCCCTAATGCAGCAATATTCAGAGGTAGGACTTTGGGGAAATGATTGGATCCTGAGGAGCATCAGCAGATTAATCCATTGATAGCTGAATGGACTACTGGGAGGTGGTAGAAAGTATGGGTGGTGGGGCATGGGTGGAGACAAAAGGTCACTGGGGGGCTGTGTCCTGAAAGGATATTTCTTGTCCCCAGCCTCATCCCTTCTCTGCTTCCCAGATGCCATGAGCTGCATAGCCTTCCTTTGCCATGATGTTCTTCCTTGTTTCAGGCCCAAAGCAATGGAGCCAGTCAGCCATGGACCAAAACCTCTGAAATCATGAGTCAAAATAAATCTTTTCTCCTTTAAGTTGTTTATACAACTATTTGGGTCAGAGAAATGAAAAACTGACTAACACAATACTTTATTTACCTCTTACCTAAGAAGAGTAGGTATTCTGAGTTCACAGATATCCCTGGGTCCTAAGCTGATGGTAGCTCTGTCATCCTCAATATATATCTCTCAAGGTCCCTTTAGTTTCCATCAATCCTACAAACAAAGAAAGGTAAAGAGTATGCAGAAAGATGTGTGTAAAGTTTTATAGGCCAGGCCTGGAAACAAGAGAATCACTTATAGTCATATTATTTTGATGTGAATCTACAGTCATATGGCCACACTTAACAACAAAGTGGGCTAAAAATTCAATCCCTGGTGAAGAAACCCTGATATACCCCTGTTACAATAAAAGGAGAGATTGTGTAGTCCCTGCCACATGTATTTTCACGGATGTTCATATTTATAATTCTATTGGAATTTCATCTTTATCTTGTGAGTTATGGGAAAGTCCATTAATTTTTTTCAAAGGTGTTTTTAGGTTTCTTAAACTAATGTTGATTTGTAGGTTAATTATACTGTCAGTTCTCTATATAGTGTTGATATTCTGAAATTTCTGTAATAGTATGTCAGCAATTGTCACAAAAATTCCACATGTACTTAAAAAGAATACATAGGAGGGGCTGGGGTTGTGATTCAGCGGTAGAGTGCTGGCTTAGCACATGCACACCTGGGTTCAATCCTCAGCACCACATAAAAATAAACACACTGTGTACAACCAAAGCAAATAAATAAAGAATACGTAGGAGGCTGGTGATTTGCTCAGTAGCTGAGCACTTACCTAGCATGCATGAGATCCTAGATTCAATTCCCAATACAAAAAAAGAAAACAAGCAGGGTACAGTGGCACATGCTTATAATCCCAGTAGCTTGGGAGGTGAGTTCAAACCCAGCCTCAGCAAAAGTGAGGCACTAAGCACTCAGTGAGACACTGTCTGTAAATAAAATACAAACCAGGACCCAGGACTGGGGATGTGGTTCAGTGGTCAAGTGCCCCTGAGTTCAATCCCTGGTAACAAAAAAACAAAACAAAAAAAAAGTAAGAAAGAAAACATAGTCTTTTTGTTTGTTGGATATATAAATCTATAATATCCATAGATTAAACTTATTAATTTCTTTGGTATGTTTACAAAGTTTTACTACCTTGGCTCACAGTATGCCTGTTCTCATTACATTGGTAAAATTATGTCACATTGTCTACAATAAAGTCAATTGGACAAGGAATTACACTCCACATTCATATATCAAAAAAATACTCAATTTTATTGGTTAGAGATGAGAAAAAGTTCTATTTGTCAGTCTTGCAATCATAGATTCTCTGGATTGTTTTCCTTTCATTCCTCCTTCCAATTATGCCATTTTCCCCTTGTATTTTATCAAATGCAGCTAATAACAACAAAATCAAGACAGAAACATATTGTCATAAATCTCTTTGCACAAAATGTAAGTTCACTTGGAACATTTTCCGCCTTCTAAGTTATGGCAAGTAGTAATTCACAAGTAATATTTTTCCCAATGGTTTACCACTCTAAGACATGTCCATGTTCACAGGTTCCAAGAATAGTTTTCCACCACCTACAGCTTGTGTTCAAAAGCAATGCCACATATTTTAGTTTTCTATTACAGGAACATGCAAATTCTAGGTTTCAATTTATGTATTAGTGTTATGGGTTGAATTGTCCTCCACCAGAAAGACATGTTGAAGTGTTAACTCCCAGTAAATCAGAGTGACTTTATGTAAAAATAGAGTCACTGGTGAATTAGTCTATGCAATTAGTTAAAATGATGTCATAGTAGAGTAGGATGGGTCCCTAATTTTAGAAGATATGAAAACATAAGAAAATATGAAGATGGAGACACTTAGAGAAAATGTCATGTGATGACAAAGGTGGAGACTACAGTTACACCACTGCAAGCCAGGGAATGCTATAGATTTCTAGTAAACTAGCAGAAGCTAGGAAGAGGCAAGGAAATTTTTTTCTACTGTGCTCAGGTGGACACTGATCCAGCTAACATGTAAATTTCAGACATCTGGCCAACAGAACCATGAGACAATGAATTTCTGTTGTATTAAGCCATGCAGTTTATAGTACTTACAGTAGCCCTAAGAAACTAAATGCAATTTGCATACATGTGTTGCAATAAAGCTGACTTTTTAAGAAAGTAATTCCAAACCCAATGGCTTGTTTGTTTGTTTGTTTGTTTTTGCTCACAGAATTTGTTGTGTTAACTGTGACTCTGCTAAGTTCGCTTGGGCTAAGCTTTAGACTTTAGAGCCTTTACTAATCTTCCCTACATGTCTTCGTGTTCTGGCTTCCAGGCTGAATGAACAGCTTCATCTGAAACCTTCATGGTGTTTTCATAAGAGACAGCGAAAGTACACGAGGTCAAGACAAGTCACACATATTTAGAGCTTCTGCTCAGATGTGGCATGAGATACATTCCTCTACATGCCATTGACAAAGTAAGAAACATAGTTTCAAGTTCATGGGGAAAGGAAGTACTGGCCTAAAGGTGACTACAGGAAGGTGAGAAGGTAATTAACAGCTAATATATGTTTTTGTTGTATCTGTTTCATTTGTATTTATTGAGATTACTCGCATGCTTTTTATTATTTATATCATCTAATTTTTCTTTTTTTACCATCCTTTTTTTATCCTCCTTTTCTGCCTTCTTGAGATTTATATGCTTTCTATATCCTTCCCCACTCTTTCTCTCTGCTAATTTAGAATCCATTGATAGTATGTCCATTGATTTAATGCTTAAATGTTAACATATAATACATAAATGTGAATTTATAACATACTTAAATTTTGACATATAATAAGTATTAGAAAAATATACAAAATATATTAAAATGTTATAGAAATATAAAAATATGTATAAATATATAATATATATAATTTTTCTAATATACAAGTATTAGAAAATATCTATAAATTCAATGTATCTAGCTTCCTTCAACAAGATGGACCTTGGCATGGTTTATTTTACATCTTCACTCTGAGCTCACCTTTCTTCTTGCCAAGAATACACTCTTTTATAAATAGTTCTAGAGTTTATATATGACAAGTGATTTTTGCATTTCTGTCTCTGGAAAGTATTATGTGTTGTCATCAATCCTGTGTGATAGCATAAAATTAAAGATAAAATTCCAGATTGATAGTTATTTACCTAAGCATTTTAAAAATATACTTTTTCACTGTCTTATCGCATTTATTATTGCTGCTAGGAAGGCTTGTGTTAGTCTAAAATTAATCATTATTTTTCTTTGTTATTAACCTTTTTCAATTTTACCATGATGAACCTATTTGATGCATAAACTATAAGACAAATAACTGATAATAAAACCAGGCTGAAGGATCCTTGTTCATATCAACTGATATTCTATCCAAGCCATTCTCTCTTTTTTAATAACAAGTCACCTCCCTTACATAGGCATGTGATAACCAAAAGAGAGATTCTTAATATAAGGGTGAAGGTTGTAATTCTAGGGATGGGAAGACAGAGGAGGGGAAAGAGTGTTCCATAAAACACAGGACTGAGTAGAGGGAAAAATCACCCTAAGCCTCATAAAGCAGTATTTATTTCTTCCAGGAACACTGATTCTGAGACTCCAGGAAACAGATGGTGTCTGTGTTTTAGTCAGCATTTTCACTGCTGCAACCGAAAGACCTAAAAAGAACAATTTTAGTGAAGGAAAAGTATATTATGGGGCTCATGGTTTCATAGGTCTCAGTCAACAGCCAGCCAGCTCCATTGCTCTGGGTCAAAGGTATGGCAGAACATTATGGCAGAAGAGTACAGTAGAGGAAAGCTGTTCAGGACATGGCACCAGGAAGCAGAGAGAGAGCTTTACTCAACAAGGACAAAACATATACTCCAAAAAGCATGCTCCCAGGAACCTACCTCCTCCAGCCACACCCTACCTGCCTACAGTAACCACCCAGTTAATCTAGTCATCTGAATGATAACATTCTTCTATCTAGCTGTTAAATTTATTATGGAAAGTGTGCTATTGAAGTTTCCAACTATTGTTATTAAATAGTTTATTTCTCTTCTTAATTTTGTCAGTTTTTGCTTTATGTGAGACTTTGTTACTAAGAACATATATGCTTTTAATTTTTTTTAACTTCTTGATATAACATCATTACATTCATCATTAGCATTGCATAATGGTCTTTTCCTCTTGTAACAATTTTTAAGTATATTTTGCTTGATATTTATGTAACCAATCATCTCTCTTTTAGTTACTGTTTATATAAAATATCTTTTTCCATCCATTCATTTTTTAACTTATCATATTTTTTAATCTAAAGTGAGTCTCTTATAGACAATATATTGTTGGATCATGTTGTTTCCTTTATCCATTCTGAAAATTTCTCACTTTAAATTGGAGAGTTGACTCCACTTACAGTTAATTCAACTGCTAATAAAGAAGGACTTCTGTCATCTTGCTATTTGCTTTTTGTGTCTTATTTCTTTTTTCCCTCTATCTCCACTACTAATTTCTTTCGTGTTAAATATTTTCTATCATACTATTTTGTTCCATTCCCCTTTAATTTTATAAAAATATCTTAGTTACTTTCTTAAGAATTAACCTTGAAGCCAGGCACAGTGGTGCATGCCTGTAACCCCAACACTTGGGAGGCTGAGGCAGAAGGATCCCAAGTTCAAAGCCAGCCATCAGCAATGGCGAGGCACTTCGCAACTCAGTGAGACCTTGTCTCTAAATAAAATTTTTTAAAAAGGCTGGCGATGTGGCCCAATGGTTGAGTGTCCCTGAGTTCAATCCCTGGTTAAAAAATAAAAAAGAATTAACCTTGATATTACAACTATTTTCTTAATATATAACAATCTAGTTTGAATTACTAACAACGTAGTTCAATAGTATATGAAACTGCTCCTAGATGGTCTCATTCTTCCCCCTTTATGTTGTTAATGTCATAAGTTATGTCTTTACACATTGTGTATGCATCAACATAGATTTATAATTATTTGATTATGCTGGTATCTTTTAAATCACTCAGAAAAAAATGAGGAGTTTGGAAAAAAAGTACTTTCATAAGTATTATTTATTTATTTGTGTGGATTCAAGTTACTATTTAGTATCCTTTCATTTCAGCCAACAAGGATCTTTTTATCATTTCTTTTTTTTTTAATTTTTTATTATTCTAATTTGTTATACACTCTTTTTATCATTTCTTATAGGGCATGTTACTAGTGATGAACTCTCTCCATTTTAATCTAAGAAGTTTTAAATTCCCCTTAACTTTTTTTTCCTTTGTGGTACTTGGATTTAACTCAGGGACACTCTACCACTGAACTGCAGCCCAGTAGTTTTTTATCTTGAGACAGGGTCTTGCTAAATTGCTGAGACTGGCCTTGAACTTGTGATCCTTCTGTCTCAGCCTTCCAGTCACTAGGATTACAGGCATGCCCCTCTATACCCAGCTTCCCCTTAACTATTAAGGGACAGTTTTTCCAGATATAGAATTCTTGGAAAACATTTTTTTGTTACTATACTTTGACTATGTCATCCCAGTACCTTATGGCTATCATGAGTTCTTTTAAAAAATCAGCTGTTAATCTCATTGAGTGTCCCTTATACATGATAAATCACCTTGTTTTTGCTACTTTCATGATTCTCTGTTTTTGTCTTTCAATAGCTTGATTTTTGTATGCCTTAGTTCCTTTTAACTTACTCTGTCTGAAATTTTTTGAGCTTCTTGGATGTGTAGATTTGTGTCTTGTCAAATTTGGGGTGTTTTCAACCATTATTTCTCTAAATATTCTTCAACTTTCTTTCTCTCTTCCTGGGGTTCCAATTATGCTTATGTTGGTATGCCTGGTAGTTTCACAGGTTTTTTCACATCTGTTCATTTTTCTTCATTCTTTTTTCTTTCTACCCCTCAAACTAAATAATCTTAATTGACCTATCTTAAGGTTCACCTTTCTTTTACCAGACCAAATCTGATATTTAACACTTCAACAGTGAATTTTTCATCTCAGTTATCACAAGTCTCTATTTGGCTCCTTTTTTAAATTTCTGTATCTTTGTTGATATTCATTATTTGGTAGGACATCATTCTTACAGTTTATTTTAGTTCTTTATAAATTGTTTCCTTTAGCTCTCTGAGTACCTTTTTAAAAATTATTAAGTCTTTGTTTAGTACATCCACTACCTGGGCTTCCTCATGCATAATTTATCTTAACTTCTTTTTTTCCTGTGCATGGGCCATAATTTCTTGTTTCTTTACTTATTGAAAATTAAATGGCTTCCCTACTATAATGTGACCACTCTAGAAATCTTATTCTTCCATCTGCTTGGGGTTCATTTGTTGCTTCTTATTGTAGTTACTTCCATTTCTTTAGGGACTTTTCTGAACAAATTTTAGAAGATCTGTTATTCTTTATCATATGTAGCTACTAAATTCTATGTTCCATTAGATTGGTGGTCAACTAATGATTGAATAGATATATCCTTAAGTTTAAAGAACAAAAGCAAATAAACAAAACCTTCCACCTTTGAAAATGAACTTTGTGTATATTGAGCACACCTTCACTCAACAAGTCTATTTAAAACTCTATGCTAGCCCTCACTTCCTGATTATGTGAAGCCTGAAAGGGGAGAAAGCTTAGGATCTTCTAAGGTTTTTTCCAAGTATACATTCAGTCCAAGGAATAAACTTGGGCCTTTTAGAGTCCCAGGAATATGTGGGATCTTTACACAGCTCTTATTCCCCAAAACATATTTCTTTCTGTTTTAAACAGTATTTTATCCTTTTAATTTATTTATTCTAATTTGTTACACATGACAGCAGAATGAATTTCAATTCATAGTACACATACAGAGCACAATTTTCATGTCTCTTGTTGTGCACAAAGTAGAGTCACACCATTCATGTCTTCATACATGTACTTAGGGTAATGATGTCTATCTCATTCCCCCATCTTTCCTACCCCCATGCCCCCTCCCTTACCCTCCCTCCCCTTTGCTGTATCTAAAGTTCCTCCATTCCTCCCATGGTCCCCCCACACACACACACACATCCCCATTATGGATCAGCATCCACATATCAGAGAAAACACTCAGCATTTGTTTTTGTTTTTTGAGATGGGCTTACTTCACTTCACATGACGTTTTCCAACTCCATCCATTTACCTGTGAATGCCATGATTTTATTCTCTTTTAATGCTGAGTAATATTCCATTGTATATATACAACACATTTTCTTTATCCATTCATCTACTGAAGGGCATCTAGGTTGGTTCCACAATTTAGCTATTATGAATTGTGCTGCTATAAACATTGACATGGCTATGTCACTGTAGTATGCTGTTTTTTAAGTCCTTTGGGTATAGACCAAGGAGTGGGATAGCTGGGTCAAATGGTGGTTCCATTCCCAGTTTTCCAAGGAATCTCCTTACTGCTTTCCATATTGGTTGCAGCAATTTGCAGTCACAATATCTTATTCCTCAGTCTTTCTGTGCTTTTTGGATGCTTTCTTGTTTGCTCCAACTGTTATATCTTGCCCCAAGTGGCAGTAATTAAACCACTTCTAAATGTTTTCAACAAACACCTCCTGAGTAGCCATTCCTGAGAAATTTCTGAGTTAGACAAAAGAAGGGAAAGCACTAAATTTATTATTTCAAGTAGCCACCAAACAAGTGAAACCACAGTTCTTTGAGAATAAGATCCATTATTCTCCCTCTGGTACTAGGTATGTATACTGGGAAGTGAATTATTATCTTCAAAGCTGCCACCAAGCTGGCACTGCGGTGCATCCCTTTAATCCCAGAGACTTTCAAGGCTGAGGCAGGTGGATTACAAGTTCAAGGCAAGCCTCCACAGTTTAGTGAGACCCTGTCTCAAATTAAATAAAAAGGGCTGTGAATGTGGCTCAGTGGTAAAGCATCCCTGTGCCCCAGAACCAAATTCCCAGTATCAAAATCAATCAATCAATAAAAACCAGTCAGGTATGATGGCATATATCTATAATCCCAGCAGCTCTGGAGGCTGAGGCAGGAGAAGCATAGGTTCAAAGTCAGCCTCACTAATGTAGCAAGGCTCTAAGCAAATGAGTGAGACCTTGTCTCAAAATTAAAAATTAAAAAAGGGCTAAGGATATGGCTCAGTGATTAAGTGCCCTTGGGTTCAATTCCTAGTAACAAAAACAAGCCTACCAACAAGATAGAAATTGGGTAAGGGAAAAAGCAGTGTAAGTTAAAGTGCCACAAAGCTTTCTTACAGAGATTTATCTATTTAGTAGTAATAGTAGTAGTAGTAGTAGTAGTAGTAGTAGTAATTACTCCCCTGGTTGCTATAAGAGTTCAATTAGCTTCTAGGGTTATTAAAAAAAAAAGTTGACCTTAACATATTTTGTTGGTTTTTCACTGTTTTTTTAATGGAGGGATGGACTTTAGGAGTTCACTACTCTACAAATACACCTTTTGCTTATGTTACTCAATATTGATTGATATTTAATGTTAAACCAATCTTGTATTCCCAAAAGGAAAACCCATTTTATCATGGTAAATCAGTCCCTTTACAAATTTTTTAATCTAATTTGATCTTTTTAAAATATTTAATCTATGTTTATGAGGAATGTTGACTTATGAGTTTTCTTTCTTGAGATGTTTTGTGGTTTGGTATAAGAATTCCAGCCTCATATAAGGAGTTAGAAAATATTAACACCCTCTTCAATTTATTGGAAGAATTTATATCAAATTGGTATTATGTCTTCTTAAATGTTTGATAGAATTTTCCAATGAATCCATCTGGCCTGGAGCTTTCTTTGTGAGAATACTTTGAATTACAAAAAAATCAACTGTTCTAATAAATACATAGATACTAAAGGTTATTCATTTTCTCTTTACAGAACTTTGATAGTTTGTGTCCTCTTTTTTTGTTTTTTCTTTCTTTCTTATTGGAGATTGAACTCAGGGGTGTTTTACCACTGAACTCCATCCCCAGTCCTTTTTATTTTATATTTGGAGACAGGGTCTCACTAAGTTGCCAGGCTGGTCTTAAACTTGGGATTCTCCTGCATCAGCCTCCTGAGACTCTGGAATTACAGGCAAGAGCCACCATGCCGAAGTTTGTCTTTTAAGGAAATTTTTTCAACTTCACCTAAGCTTTGAAATATATAAGTATGAAATTATTTACAATACTGTCTTATTATCCTTTCAATATCTTTAGAATATTTATCATTGTCATTGGTTTCTTTTTATCACTGACTAGAGTTTATCAATCTTGTTAACCTCAAAGAATCCATTTTATTTCTTTGAATTTTCCTTATTGTTCTTCTGTTCTCTATTTCATTGTGTTTTTTTTTTTTTCTTTTTGCTCTGATCTTTATTATTTACTTTCTTCTGCTTATTTTGGGTTTATTGTGCTCATAATTTTCCTATTTCTTAGTGTGAAGCATGAACTAAGTCCACGATAAAGTCTGAAGTCATGAATTTAAGACCTTCCTTATTTTCTTATATAGGCGTGTGTGTGTGTGTGTGTGTGTGTGTGTGTGTGTGTGTGTGTTGTGCTGGGGATTGAACCCAGGGCCTTGTGCATGTGAGGGAAGTACTTTACCAACTGAGCTATATCCCCATCCCTAATATAGGCTTTTAATCCTATAAATATCCCTCAAAGTACTAGTTGAGCAGCATCCCACAATTTTTTTAAGTTTTTGTTCTAAGTTGTTATATATGACAGCAGAATGCTTTACAATTCATATTACACATATAGAGCACAATTTTTCATGTGTCTTATTGTATACAAAGTATATTCACACCATTCATGTCTTCATACATGTACTTAGGTTAATGATGTCCATCTCATTCCACAATCTTTTTTACCCCCAGACCCCCTTCCTTCCTCTTCCTTCCCTTTGCCCTGTTCCTCTATGCTCCTCATCCCAACCACACAATGAATCAGCCTCCTTACATCAGAGAAAACATTCGGCATTTTTGGGGGGGGGGGTATTGGCTAACTTCACTTAGCATTATATTCTCCAACTCCATCCATATACCTGCAAATTCCATGATTTTTATTCTCTTTTATTGCTGAGTAATATTACAATATGTATATATACCACATTTTCTTTATCCATTCATACACTGAAGGACATCTAGGTTACTTCCACAGTTTAGCTATTGTGAATTGAGCTGCTATAAACATTGTGGCTGTGTTATTATAGAATGCTGATTTTAAGTCCTTTGAGTATAGACCAAGGAGTGAGATAGCTGGGTCAAATGGTGGTTCCATGCCAAGTTTCCCAATATGGGAACCATACTGCTTCCCATATTGGCTGCATCATTTTGCAGTCCCACCAGACATGTATGAGTGTGCCTCTTTCCCCACATCCTCGCCAACGCTTACTGTTGTTTGTATTATTATTATTATTATTTTATTTTTATTTTTTGGTACTGGGGATTGACCTCAGGGGCACTTGACCACTGGGCCACATCCCCAGCCCTATTTTGTATTTTTATTAGAGACAGGGTCTCACTGAGTTGCTAAGTGCCTCACCATTGCTGAGGCTGGCTTTGAACTCTGATCCTCCTGCCTCAGCCTCCCAGTGCTGGGATTACAGGCGTGCGCCACCGCACCCAGCTGTTTGTATTCTTAATAGCTGCCATTCTTACTGGAGTAAGATGAAATCTTAGAGTAGTTTTGATTTGGATTTCTCTAATTGCTAGAGATGTTGAACATTTTTTCATGTATTTGTTAATTTATTGTATATCACCTTCTGAGAACTGTCTGTTCAGTTCCTTGGCCCATTTATTGATTGGGTTATTTGGGGTTTTTTTGGTGTTTAGCTTGTTGAGTCCTTTATATACCCTTGAGATTAGTGCTCTGATGTGCAAGGGTAAAAATTTGCTCCCAAGCTGTAGGCTCTCTATTCACTGCACTGATTGTTTCTTTTGCTGAGAAGAAGCTTTTTAGTTTGAATCCATCCCATTTATAAATTCTTCATTTTAGGTCTTGTGCTATAAGAGTCTTCTTAAGGAAGTAGGGGCCTAATCCGATATGATAGAGATTTGGGCCTACTTTTTCTTCTATCAGACACAAGGTCTCTGGTTTAATTCCTAGGTCCTTGATCCATTTTAAGTTGAGTTTTGTGCATGGTGAGAGATAGGGGTTCAATTTCATTTTGTTGCATACAGATTTCCAATTCTCCCAGCACCATTTGTTGAGGCTATCTTTTCTCCAATGTATGTTTTTGGTGCCTTTGTCTAATATTAGATAAACTATAATTATGTGGGTTAGTCTCTGTGTCCTCTATTCTGCACCATTGGTCTACCAGTCTATTTTGGTGCCAATACCATGCTGTTTTTATTACTATTGTTCTGTAGTATAGTTTCAGGTCTTGTATGGTGATGCCACCTGCTTCATTCTTCTTGCTAAGGATTGCTTTAGCTATTCTGGGTCTCTTTATTTTTCCAGATGAATTTCATGACTGCTTTTTTCTATTCCTTTGAGGAATGTCCTTGGGATTTTGATTGGAATTGCATTAAATCTCTATAATGTTTTTGGTAGTATGGTCATTTTGACAATATTAGTTCTACCTATCCAAGAACAAGGGAGATCTTTCCATCTTTTAAGGTCTTTAATTTCTTTAGCATTCTATAGTTTTTATTTAGAGGTTTTCCACCTCTTTTATTAGGTTGATTCCCAGGTTTTGTTTGTTTGTTTGTTTGTTTGTTTGTTTTTGAGGCTATTGTAAATGGGATAGTTTTCCTCTTTTCCCTTTCAGAAGATTTGTCACTGAAATACAGAAATGCCTTTGATTTATGCATCCCATAAATATTAATATATTGTGTTTTCATTTTCATTCTACTCAAAATTCAAATTGCCCTCTGGTTTGTTTTTTAACCTATATGTTATTTAGCTTTCAATATTAGATATTTTCCAGATATGTCACTAATTTCTAATTTAATTCCTTAATCAGAAAATATATTTGCATGATTTGAATCATTTTCAATTCATTGAGATTTATTTTTTGTTACATAATATGGTCCTGGTAAATGTCTCCTGTGCTTTTGAAAACAATGTGTATCCTATTGTTGTTGGGTGCAGTGTTCTGTAAATATCAAGTTGGTTAACAGCTCAAGTTGGTTGATAGTATTATTCAAGTCTTCTCTATCTTTCCTATTTTCTATCTACTTATTCTATTAATCATTGAGAAAACACTGCTGAAACCTTCAACTCTAATTTTGGATTTCTATATCTACTTTCAGTTCTATCAGTTTTATTCCTCATGTATTTTGAAGCCCCATTAAAAGAAACATAAACAGGATCACTGTCTTCTTAATGAAATAATTTTTTTTAATATTTATTTATTTGGTTTTTATTAGTTGTACACAATGCCTTTATTTTTACGTGGTGCTGAGGATCGAACCTGGGCTGCACACATGCTAGGCAAACGCTCTACCACTGAGCCACAACCCCAGCTCTGAAATAACTTTCTTTATCATTATGAAATAATACTTTCTAAACTTAGTGACATTCTTTGTCTTGAACATACTTTTTGATATTAAATAAATATTCAAAAATTTTTGAATACATTCTGACATTCTTTGTTTCAAATATAATTTGTTTGATATTAAAAAAGCCATCCCAACTTTCTTCTGCCTCATGTTAACATAGTGTATTTTTCCAACCTTATACTTTTAAACTATAAAATGGGTTTCTTGTAGGCAGCATATAGTAGTATCTTATTTTTATTCATTTTGACAAGCTCTGCCTTTAATAATATTGCTTAAACCATTTACACTTAATGAGATTATTGACATGATCTGTTTAAAGTTGCCATCTTGCTCTGTTTAATGTCCTGTTATTTGTTCCCTTTGTCCTCCTCTCAGACTTCCTTTAAATTGAATATTCTTGTGACTCTGTTTTTACTCCTATGTTGACTTATTAGCTAAAATTCATAGTTGTATTATTTTAATGGTTGATTTTGAGTTTTTAGTATACACTTTTAATTTATCATATTTCTCTCAAGTAATATACTAACCCATTCTGAGTTTACTACCTGATATCCTATGAATTTTGAGATTTTTCCACTCTGAATTGTTCACAACAGTTAAGCAGATTAATGAATATGAGTATATTGGCAGAATTCCTCATCAACGAAGAATCATAAATGTCTAAGTGTGTGGGGCTGGGTTTGTGGCTCAATGGTAGAGTGCTTGCCTAGCATGCATGAGGCACTAGCTTCGATCCTCAGCACTACATAAAAATAAAAAGAATAAAGATATTGTGTCCACCTAAAACTAAAAAATATATATATTTTTTAAAAATGTCTAGTGTGTGTTCTGATAGTAGAGTACAAGTATTGTCTATATATATATAAAAGAGAACACTAATAATTCATTCTTAGACACCTGTCATTTTCCTCCAACTCAAGTATTATTCAGTTCATGACATGAATTTCCATATCTATTTTAGGATACCTTTTTGGTCCTAAAAAACAAATCCACATAACATCCTATGCTACAGACATAACTAATTCTTCAAACATAGCACTACTCATTATCTCTTCCCAAACCAAGTATCTAACTTGTTTTTCATGAATATATATATATGACCCCTATGTATGACATATATATATATATATAAAAAACCTCTACCTAATAGAGCAAATAAGTCCTACCTATAAAACCATTAATCCATTCCAAAACCTATAAAACCATTAATCCATTTCAAAAGATCTCTTTCTAATCAGTATTGCCATTTTTTTTTCCTTTCTTTTTCTTTTTTTTTTTTTTTTTTTTTTTTTGTACCAGGAGTATTTATCCACTGAGCCTCATCACCAGTTCTTTTTATTTTTTTCATTTTGAGACAGGGTCTTGCTAAGTTGCTTAGGGCCTCCCTAAGTTGCTGAGGCTAGCTTTAAACTTGCCATCTTCTGCCTCAGTCTCTAGAGCCACTAGGATTTCTGGTGTGTGTAACAATTTTGACAAATTTAACAAATAAGGATTTAGTATGTAAGACCATAATTTCTATACTATAGGAAAAATAAAATGTAAGCTGATCCTTTTAAAGTGTAAGGTACTTCCTACCATTATCGCCTAAAGAGAGAGATTAAGCCCCTTCAAGCAGTTTGTAATTTAACTATTTTTATTTATTTTATTTTTTTTAAACTTTCTTTAGTTGTCAATGGACTTTATTTTACTTATTTATAAATAGTGCTGAGAATCAAACACAGTGCCTCACACATACTAGGCAAGTGCTCCACCACTGGGCCACAACCCCAGCCCTCTCGGCACCAATTTAAATGTTGGCAATCCAAAATTAATTCTACTATTTAATGAAGGACTATATAACAGACACTGTAGTAAATGTTTTACATATATTTTCTTATTTATTTTAGTCTCCACAATAGTCATAGCAAGTAGAAAAATTTCAATCTAAATAGTTTAAATAATAACTAGTTTCTAGCTGCACTAAGATCATTAGAGACTATTTTTGAAAACTTATACTCCAATAAATTGGAAAATCTAGAAGAATGGATATATTTCTAGACATAAATGACCTGACAAAATTGAAATGAGAGGACACAGAAAAACTTACAGACTAATAAACTAACAATGATATAGAAGCAATAATAAAAAGTTTCCCCCCCCAAAAAACAAGTCCAGGACCAGAAAAATTCTCAGCTAAATTCTATCTTCAAAGAAGAACTAAAGCTGATACTCCTCAAATTATTCCATGAAATATAAAGGAGTGGAATACTTTGAAATTCATTCTATGAAGCCAGTAACATCCTGATACCAAAACCAGATAAGGATACATCAAGGGAAAAAAAACTACAGACCAATATCTTTGATAAACTTAGGTGCAAAAATCCTTAATAAAACATTAGTAAATTGTATTCAACAACATAAGAAGATTATATATACCTCATAACGAAGTTTGTTTTATTCCAGGATTGCAAGGATAGTTTAACATATGCAAATCAATGAATGTAATACACCACATAAATAGAATTAAGGGCAAAAATCACACAACCAACTCAATAGATTTAGAGAACGACCTTGAAATCACTGAAGAAACTAGGGAGAGAAGAAACTTACTTCAACATCATAAAAGCTATATATGACAAACCCAAATCTAACATCATAAACATATTCTTTAAAATACAGAATAAGACAAGGATGTCTCATCACTCCTATTCAATGTAGTATTAGTAATTCTAGACAGAGCAATTAGGCAAGAAAACTAATAAAAGGGATAAAAATAGGAAAGGGAGAAGTCAATTTTATCACTGTTTGCAGATGATATGATCCTATATTTAGATGATCCAAAAAGCTCCACCAGAAGACTGCTACAGCTAATAGACAAATTCAGCAAAGTAGCAGGTTAGAAAATCAACATCTAAAAATCAATAGCTTTGGGCTGGGGTTATAGCTCTGTGGCACAGCACTTGCCTAGCATGTGTGAGGCACTGGGTTTGATCCTCAGCACCACATAAAAATTAAAAAATAAAAAATGAAGGCATGCTGTCCATTTACAATTCAAAAAAATTTAAATCAATAGCTTTCCTATACATTAATAATGAATATTCTGAGAAAGCAACCAGGAAAACAATCCCATTCACAATAGCCTCAAAAAAAAAAAAAAAAAAAAAAAAAAAAAAAGAACGAACATAACAAAGGAGATGACAGACCTTACAAGAAAACTAAAGAAGGGCTGGGGTTGTGGCTCAGCGGTAAAGCGCTTGCCTATCATGCGCGGTAAAGCGCTTGCCTATCATGCGCGTGGCCCGGGTTCAATCCTCTGCACCACGTAAAAATAAACACATTGTGTACAACTAAAACAAATTAATAAACATTTTTTAAAAAAGAAAACTAAAGAACACTGAAGAAATAAATTGAAGAAGACACAAGACTATGGAAAGACCTCCCATATTCATGGATAAACCTTATTAAAAATTTTTAAATGGCCATGTTACAAAAAGCAATATTCAAATTTAATGCAATCTCCATCAAAATATCAATGACATTCTTCAAAGAACAAGAAAAATATTATTCTAAAATTCATTTGGAAGAATAAAGGAGTAAGAATGGCCAAAGCAATTCTAAGCCAATACCAGATATCACAGTATCTGACTTCAAATTATACTATAGAGCTATAGTAACAAAATCTGTATGGTTCTGGCATAAAACAGACACATAAACCAAAAGAACCAAACAGAATATAAAGTAACAAACCCACACAGATACAGTCTTCACATCCTTGACAAAGGTGCCTAAAATATAGACTGGAAAAAAGACAGCCTTTTTAATAAATAGTGCTAGGAAAACTGGTTATCCATATGTACAAGAATGAGACTAGATCTTTATCTCTCAACGTACACAAAAATCAACTCAAAATAGACCAAAAATCTAGGAATTAGACCAGAAACTATACAACTCCTAGATGAAAATGTAGGGCTAACATTCCAACATATAGGCACAAGCAACAATAGGACTAAATCTCAGAAAATATCAAGAATTAATAAATGAGATGGGATCAAATTAAAAAGCTTCTGCACAGCAAAGAAAACAATTAAGAATATGAAGAAAAAAACATGAAATGGGAGTAAATGTTTGCTAGCTACTCTTCTGTCAGAGGATTCATATCTAGAATATATAAAGAACTAAACCCCTCCCGCATGTGCTGGGATGTGGCTCAGTAACAGAGCGCATTTGCCTAGCATGTGTGAGGCACTGAGTTTGATTCTCAGCACCCATATACACAAATAAATAAAATAAAGGTCCAATAACTATGTGTGTGTGTGTGTGTGTGTGTGTGTGTACAATTACTTTTGCTCTGACAAATTGCTCTGTCTAGAATTACTAATACTACATTGAATAGGAGTGGTAAGACATCCTTGTTTTATTCTGAATTTTAAAAAATATGTTTGTAGATTTTCCCCATTCACTATGATGTTGGATTGGGTTTGTCATATATAGCCTTTAGAATGTTGAAGTAAGTTCCTTCTTTCCCTACATGGTTTGAATATATATATATATATATATATATATATATATATTGTGTGTGTGTGTGTGTGTGTGTGTATTAAAAAAAACACCCCCCAAAATAATAACCCAATCAATAAATGGTAAATAAACTAGACAGACATGTCCCAAAAGAAGAAATACAAATGGCCAACAAATATATGAAAAAATGTTCAACATCATTAGCAAGTAGGGAAATGCAAATCAAAAGTACACTGAGGATTCATCTCACTCCAGTTAGAATGGCAGCCATCAAGAATACAAAGCAAATATCATTACCCTAAGTACATGTATGAAGACCCGAATGGTGTGAATATACTTTGTATACAACCAGAGATATGAAAAATTATGCTCTATATGATTTCTAAAGCATTCTACTGTCATAAATAACAAATTAGATAAAAACTTTTTAAAAGTAATAAAGTAAAAGTAAAATAAAATGTAAAAAAGAAAAAAATACAAAACAGCAGGACCACCTTGCCGACCAGCAGACCCACACCAGAGCCCAGGCCCAGGCCTAGGAACTGCCCCCACCAACCTGCGTGCGAGCCCAGGCCCAGGTTAGGCCCAGGACAGTCCCACTGACCTGCTGACCCAAGCCAGATCCCTGGTCCAGAACTAGGACCACCCCCACTGACCAAGGCTAGGGCCCAGGCCCAAATCAGGCCCAGAACTGCCCCACTGACCCACCCAGGAGCCCAGGCCTAGTCCACCTCCAACTTGGGATGCTATAGCCATTGCCATAGCTCTCCCCATGTGTTGCTGCCTGAAGCAGAAACCACTTGGAGCAACGAACACCGCAGGAAAATTCGGAGGCAGGATGAAAATGAAAAAAGGTCTTTTATTCTTCTTCTCTCTCCGGCTCCAGCAATCACCCCAAACGCTCTTAACTCCAACCACCACCTTCTTCTTCTTCCCACACATACTAACTAAACTCACCCAGTTATATACATATAGCTTTAACAAGGACACGTGCTTACAGCTCGAGCTTACAGGTGCATCACGCAGTGTTCACGGGCATACAAAGATTCTTTGGATAATGTATTACTATCAGGTGGAAACTAGAACATCTTTTATGGCTCTCAGCTAACCGCAATCTTTAGCTATCTCCTTGATTATAGGCTCCTTCATTTCCCCCTTTTAGTTTTAAAAGAGGGGATGTTCTAGGACGTCCATGTGCAACCGACATTCTTACCCGTCATGGGAGTCTAGGCTGTCCTGACTCCTGGCTTAGGTTGACATGCCAGCCACATTAGACTGTCCCGTGCGACTGTGCCGTGTCTTAGGTTGTCCCCTTCTGGGGATCTTACCCGTCACAGGCTAACCAGCCATCCAATAGAGCCCTTCAGGATCGACCGTGTGTTGACTAACAGCCGTCCAATTTTTAGGAGATGCTGCGGCTTTAAGGCGGTAAGCCTACTGCTGACGAGCCAAGTTTCCATAGCGTATCAAGTTCTTTAAGCCAATCAGCTGCCCTTAGTTTCATCAAGTAACGCACTGAGTTCTCTTAGACAAATACCCGCAAGGCATTGTCCCGTAATGTCCCAAAATAATGGAAAATCAAAATGTCCATAAGTTATAACACATAGATTCAGGAGGCACCATGCATGCAGAGCAGAGGCCACACTGCTGGTTAGGTTGTTTGATGCTTGAGCAGCAGGGATGCTTGCAGCGACCGCAGTCCCTGCAGTTGTAGCAGCAGCCGTCTTTTTTATGTCTAGACATTTCCACCGGCAAATCTTCAGGGCCCGCTACCTAAAAACTCAAGCATCCATTATTAAGGGAAAGGCAGTGCTATTCCAGCACTGAGATCAAAAGGTGAGCTGTCAAACTAAAAAAAGAATTATTCGAGTAGAAAATAAAAGTTGATATCTGCTCACACACATTGCTGCTTAAGCTCCCACAAACATAAGCTGGCAAAATATCACATTCAGAAATAATCAAAGAGAAACTGAGGGTGTTTACTGCATTAAAGATAAAGAAAAGCTAAAGGCACTTTGGAAAAATAATTTGTTAGCTGGAATCCTCGAGTCTCTATATACACAGCAATCCTATACCTGTTAAAATAATTCAAATTAATCAGCTATTAAACAAATGAAGTTAATAACAAATAAACGATCCTATGTCGGAACACCAAAATATCAGGTTATACAACATTAAACATATTCACAGCTGAAGAGAAGTCCCGGAGACAACTATAAATCAAAATTGATTATCATTATAATTGATTATCTAATTAGAGTATTCTGAACTTATATGAATATCTATCTATGTATATATATATATATATAGATTATCTAATTAGAATATTCTAAGCTTAAATGAATTAACATTATTTGGATCTATATCTATCTACCTATTTTTTTTCATAAGCGCTTAATTATTTGTGACGTCACACTAGACAGACGCACATATAAACATATATTTGTGACATCACATTAACATGAAATTTAGACAAATGCACAGACATAAAGACATATATAAAAGAAAAAAGAATACAATTGTGGCCAGGCGCGGTGGCGCACGCCTGTAATCCCAGCACTTTGGGAGGCTGAGGCAGGAGGATCGCGAGTTCAAAGCCAGCCTCAGCAATGGCGAGGCACTTAGCAACTCAGTGAGACCCTGTCTCTAAATAAAATACAAAAAAGGGCTGGGGATGTGACCCAGTGGTCGAGTGCCCCTGAGTTCAATCCCTGGTACCACAAAAAAAAAAAAAAAAAAAAAAAAAAAAAAATACAATTGTGTATACACTGAAGAGAGATCTTCTTGTCCCGGCCGGGAAGATGAAATTTAAGTTGTAAATTTAATGGAGGACTCTTAAGGGAATCACTCCATACCTTCATTTTGGTCCTCTTGATTTTGTACTTGTTTATTCAATCTAGACTCCTCAATAACAATAACTTCGTCTTGATCCTTTTGACTTTGTACCTGCTTTATCAATCTAGATGGTATCCATATTGGAGAGGATTCGTGCTTTGGAAAAACACAAACAGATCCTCTCCCCCAAATTAATACTGGGTCTGGACCCTTCCATGTACCTGAGAGAACATCCTTCCAGTAAACCAAAGGTTTATGTTGTTGGTGTGGGTTCCAGTGTCTATCTCCAGCCGAATGTCCATTAGAATATAAAGTTAAGAAATTTAGGGTAAACAGGGCAACTGCCAATCTGTCCTTAGGATTTTTCCAGTTTCCATCTTTTTGCTTTAGTAACATATTTTTAAGTGTCCGATTTGCTCTTTCAATTATTCCTTGTCCCTGAGGATTATAAGCGATACCTGTTTTGTGGATAATATTGAACTTTGTACAAAAGTGTTTGAAGGATGTGGATGTATATGCAGGGCCATTATCTGTTTTAAGCATTTTGGGGATGCCCAATGCAGCAAAAGCTTGCAGACAATGAGATATAGTATCTTTAACTTTTTCTCTGGAATGTAAAGAAGCAAAAATCATGCCTGAGCATGTATCTATGGTGACATGAATAAATCGTAATTTTCCAAAACTTGGCTCATGTGTGACATCCATCTGCCACAAATGATTGGGCATCAAACCTCGTGGGTTAACCCCATAATGTGGATTGGGCAAAAGTGTTACACAAGATGGACATTCTTTTACAATTCTACGAGCTTGTTCTTTTGTGATTTTAAATTTTTGTCTTAAGGTAGTGCTACTAACGTGGAACTGGGAATGAAATAAAGTAGCTTGTTGTACTGTAGTAAATATAAATATTGTTTTAGTGAGGGCATCAGCTTTTTGATTACCTTCATGAAGAGGACCAGGCAGATTAGTGTGAGCTCTTATGTGACCTATAAATAAAGGTTCTTTTCGTTGCCATAGGAGATTTTGGATTTGAGAAAACAATTTAAAAGCTGGAGTATGTGGTGCTATTGGACCTGCTAGCTCCAATTTAGGGACAGCATGTACAATATAGTGGCTGTCTGAAAAAATATTCATAGGATGTTCTTTAAAATTTTCCAGAGCTATTATTATAGCTTCGAGTTCCACTAATTGAGCTGATTTTTGATTAGTGATATGAATCATTTTTTTCATTTTGAGTGACTACTGCAGCAGTATTGTTAGAGGATCCATCTGTAAATACATTAAATGCTTTAGGAATGGGTTGATTTTTTATTACCTGTGGGACTATGATAGGATGATTGATACAAAAGGACAGTATAGGAGATTTAGGAATATGATTGTCAAAATTTGCAGAAGTAGAGCATCTAGCTATAGCCCAATCATTATTATTGAAGCACAAATATTCAACCTGTGACGATGAATAAGGAGTAATAATAGTAGCGGGATGAATTCCAAATATTTTAGTAGAGGTTTTAAGTCCTTGAAGAATAAGTTTAGCCACCATGGAGGTATAAGACTCAATTGTACTTTTAGGAGAGACAGGCAAATGTATCCATAATATAGGTCCCTGTTGCCAAAATACTCCTTTTGGTGTATATTGTGAAGGAATAATAATCAATATTAGTGGTTGTGCAAAATCAAATCTATCGCAATGGGATCTTTCAATGGCCTGTTCTACTAATTTTAGAGCTCTCCTGGCCTCAGGAGTTAATGTTCGCGGTGAGGATGGATCAGGGTTCCTGCGAAGGATGTCAAATAAAGGTTTTAATTGTCCAGTAGTGAGGCTTAGTGTAGGGCGAAGCCAATTAATGTCTCCCAATAATTTTTGGAAATCATTGAGGGTGGTCAAATGTTCTTTACTTATTAGAATTTTGGGGGGTTTAACAAAAGTATCCATGATTTTAAAGCCTAAATATAGTATAGGTGATCTGCTTTGAACTTTGTCTTCTGCTATATATAATCCATATTTTTTAAAATTTTTTGCTATTTCACTAAATATATTAAATAAGATTTGTTGATTAGGGTGAGCTAATAAAACATCGTCCATGTAGTGTAGACACATGAGGTCTTGATATTTGTTTTTAATGGGCTGTATAGCTCTGTCCACATATAGTTGGCACATTGTAGGGCTATTTGCCATTCCCTGCAGCAATACTTTCCATTGATATCTTTTATCAGGGCCATTATTATTGATAGAAGGTATTGAAAAAGCAAACCTGGGGGCATCCAGAGGATGTAGGGGAATGGAAAAGAAACAGTCCTTTATATCAAGAGTTATAAGGTAATAGTTTTTTGGAATAGCTACAGGATTAGGAAGTCCAGGTTGAGTAGGGCCCATAATTTGCATTGTTTTGTTAATTTGTCTTAGATCTTGTAATAGTCTCCATTTTCCTGATTTTTTCTTAATTACAAATATGGGAGAATTCCAGGGAGAGGTGGAAGGCTCTATGTGTCCTGCTTCTAATTGTTCTTTAACTAATTGATGGACCGCTTGCAATTTTTCTTTGGATAGGGGCCACTGAGGGACCCAAACTGGCTTATTAGAGAGCCATGGTATTTTTAAAATTGTTTTCTCAGTGGCCCCTAGAAAAAATGTCCTTTGCCTTTTTTATTATGATTAGGATTTTTATTCTTAACACCTGCAGGCTTGGTTGCTAGGTGTAGCCCCATTTGATGTAAGATATCTCTTCCCCATAGGGTAACTGGCAAGCTGTTTAAAACATAAGGTTGGAATGTTCCTGTATGGCCTTCATTGTCTTGCCAATTTAAGATTACAGCACTCTGTGCTGGGGTATTACTGTATCCCAAGCCTCTTAAACTGGTTGAGGCTTTCTGTAGAGGCCAGTGCTTAGGCCATTGTTGTAGATTTATGATGGAAGAGTCAGCTCCTGTATCAATCAGCCCCTCCATCTCTATACCTTGAATTTTTAATTTGCACATCGGCCTCCGTGAACAATCCTGTACCCAGAAAGCCATAGGTCCTGAACCAGTGGAACCGAATGCTCTGCTATTTCTATTTTGTGGCATGCTTTTAAAAGAACTATGGAGACTGGGAATGAGGAGCAGCTGTGCGATTCTGTCTCCTTGATTTATGGAGATGATGCCCCTGTGTGTACTTAGCATTATTTTAATCTCTCCATTATAATCTGAATCAATAACCCCTGGTATAACATTAAAGCCTAATAAACTCTTGGAACTACGCCCAAGGATTAGTCCCACAGTTCCTGAAGGGAGAGGTCCCCTGATTCCCGTAGGAATCAGCTGAACCCCCATTTCAGGTGTCAGGACCATCCGGGCAGTAGAACAGAGATCTAATCCTGCACTTCCTCTTGTCCCTCTGATAAGGGAGTTAATGGGTAGGAGGGATTGTGACGAGGAATCATTTGGATCTGAGGGCATTCCTCCTCTAGTGCGCATTCCTCCTCTAGTGCCTCGTACATTTGTGGGCCCTGGGGCATTGGGCCCCGTGCCCCGTTTTTTGAAATCCTTGATAAATCATTTCCATATATATCATATCTGGAATGGCATTGATTGGCCCAATGTATACCCTTTTTGCACCTGGGGCATCGGCCTGGAGCGCGGTATGAATTTGATCTTATTACCCTTGGGGTATATTGCTTAGCATATCTTGGTTGATTATAATACTTTTGTCTGGAATATCCTGTTCTAGGTTGAATCCTTTGGGAATTTTGAGGGGAGGAATTTTTCATCACTGCAGCAATTACGTTGCCTGTGATAACAGCCTCATTAATGTCTTTGCACAGTCTGATATAAATTGATAAGTCTTTTTTACTTCTCTATGGCCTTATTGCATCCTGGCAATATTTATTAGCATTCTTGTACGCTAATTGGATAACTAGAGGCATAGCTTGCTCGACTTCGCCAAAAACTCTAGATGTTGTTTTTAAGAGTCTATCTACAAAATCAGCGTAAGGTTCGTTAGGCCCTTGTATAACTTTTGATAGGCTGCCTTGCAGATCCCCTGTGCCTGATATTGTCTTCCAGGCTTTCACAGCTGCAGTGTGTATCTGGGCATACACACCGGAATCGTATTGTAGCTGATTTTGTAGTTCGGCGAACTGACCTTCCCCTGTGAGCATATCTATATTGCATTGAGGGAAACCTGCTGCAGCATTTCTCTTTGCTATTTCTGAACAAGGTTCCTGGAATTGAGTTTTCCAGATTAGGTATTGTCCCCCACTTAGTACCGCTCTGCATAGACTTTTCCAATCTGAGGGGGCTAAGATTAGGGTGTTAAGTGACTCTATCATACTTAATGTGAACGGAGCTTGAGGTCCATAGGTCATTACCGCCTCTTTAAAATTCTTTATTGTTTTAAAGTCTAGGGACTCGTGATATCTTTGTCCCTCTTCATTTTGAAATACTGGCAGTTCTAGGTGCTCCTGCGGTCTATGTTGTTCGAGAGCGTATAAGCGCTCAGAAAGGCCGCCAATTTCTACCTCAAGGGCACATACTTTCTGATCAATACTCCTTATTGTTTCTGTTAGGTATTCTACCCATGAAGGAGCAGAGGGCACTAGTGGTTCCTCTATTTGACAGTCTTTTCTCTTTTTTAATTTCTTTTTGTTCTTTTTATTGGAGACTGTGCTCCCCGAATCGCTTTTTGATTCCTCCTCACTACTAGCTTCATAATTCCTAACTGGCTCAGTGGAGGAGAACGTACTCTCATGGTTTGGCTCCTTGTTACTATTATCACTTTCACTAGTATCCTGAGTTTCAGCTTCTAAGGAGAGTACATACTCCTCAGCTAATTTTATTAAGCTTCTGATGGCTTTTGCAGTTCTTACTTTTGAATTTACATTACTGCTCTCCTTGCTGGTCTCAACTGAGTCAGAGGATATGCTTTCTTGTTCACTTTTCTCACTATCCTCTGAGTTCTCGCTATCAAAAATTTCATTCGTGGCTTTTATAAACCAACTTTTTGTTATATTCGCTCCCATATTTTTAAATTTTCTTTTTTCTTACCTTGCCGCCGAATTCCCTGTACGGGCCACCACCTGTTGCTGCCTGAAGCGGAAACCGCTTGGAGCAACGAACGCCGCAGGAAAATTCAGAGGCAGGATGAAAATGAAAAAAGGTCTTTTATTCTTCTTCTCTCTCCGGCTCCAGCAATCACCCCAAACGCTCTAACTCCAACCACCACCTTCTTCTTCTTCCCACACATACTAACTAAACTCACCCAGTTATATACATATAGCTTTAACAAGGACACGTGCTTACAGCTCGAGCTTACAGGTGCGTCACGCAGTGTTCACGGGCATACAAAGATTCTTTGGATAATGTATTACTATCAGGTGGAAACTAGAACATCTTTTATGGCTCTCAGCTAACCACAATCTTTAGCTATCTCCTTGATTATAGGCTCCTTCACCCATGCAGTAGCCTCCACCTTGGGATAATAGACAGGGCCTAGAGGCAGCTGCATCTCCAATAAGGCATTCCAAAGTCATTGTAAGGCCCACCCTTTCAGCCTCATCTCTAAAAGTGTTTGCATCCATCTTGGGACACTCCCACTGCTATTTGAGTTACTTCCATTATTGCCACCACCACCTTTAGTTGCAGTAGCATCCATCATGGGACACCGGCTGGGGACAGGAAGCCCACCAAGGTAAGTTATAGGTAATCCACAAGGACACTACAAGATTATAGGTAGAAACTGTAATACCTCAGATCCACACTGCAAGAAAGGAAGACATATAGACAACATGAAAAACAAGGGAAGAAAGTGCCCCAAACAAACCAACATACTACAATAATAGAATCCATGGACAGAACAGTTGATGAAATGTCAGAGAAGGAGTTCAGAATATACATAATGAAAATAATCTTCAAATTAAAGAATGACCTAAGTGAGCAAATACAGGCAAAAACTAATCATTCCAACGAAGGGATAAGAGAGCAAAGACAGGCAACCGCTGATCACAGCAACAAAGAGATAAGGGAGCAAATACAGGTAGCAAAAGATTACTTTAAGAAAGAGATAGAGATTCTGGGAAAAAAAATCAGAAATCCTTGAAATGAAGAAAACAATAAAGCAAATAAAAAATAAACCAAATAAAAAACTCAATAAAAAGCATCACCAACAGACTCAATCACTTGGAAAACAGAACATCAGATAATGGGGACAAAATATACAATCCTGAAAATAAATTTGACCACATGGTGAAGATGGTAAAAAACCATGAACAGAACATCCAAGAATTATGGGATAGCATCAAAAGACCAAATCTAAGATTTATTGGGATAGACGAAGGCATAGAGATTCAAACCAAAAGAATGCGCAATCTCTTCAATGAAATAATATCAGAAAACTTCCCAAACATAAAGAATGAATTGGAAAATCAAATACAAGAGGCTGATAGGACACCAAATGTATAAAATTATGACACATCTACACCAAGGCACATTATAATGAAAATGCCTATCATACAGAATAAGGATAGACTCTTAAAGGCCACAAGACAGAAGAATCAGATTACATATAGGGGAAGACCAATTCAGATCTCCACAGATATTTTAACCCAGACCCTCAAAGACAGGAGATCCTGGAACAACATTCACCAAGCTCTGAAAGAAAATGGATGCCAACCAAAATCTTATATCCAACAAAATTAAACTTCAGATTTGATGATGAAATAATTATGATAAACAAATTAAAAGAATTTACAGCAAGAAAGCCTGTACTACAGAGCATTCTCAGCAAAATATTCCACGAGGAGGAAATGAAAAACAACAATGAAAAGGGAAGAACTACACTAAAGGAAAGACCAATCAGAGGAGAAACCAAGTCACGTTAAAAACCAAAAATAAACCAAAATGTCCAGGAATACAAATCATATTTCAGTATTAACACTGAATGTGAATGGCCTAAACTCATCAATTAAAAGACATAGACTGACAGATTGAATTAAAAAAATAAAAAGACCCAATAATATGCTGCCTTCAAGAGATTCATCTCACAGGAAAAGACATCTACAGACTGAAGGTGAAAGGGTGAGAAAAAACGTACCATTCACATGGACTATGTAAATAAGCAGGAGTTTCCATCATTATATCAGATAAAGTGGACTTCAAACCAAAGCTAGTGAAAATGGATAAAGAAGGACATTTAATAATGCTTAAGAGATTCATACATCAACAAAACATAACAATCATAAATATATATGCCCCAAACAATGGGGCATCTATGTATATCAAACAAACCCTTCTCAACTACAAGAACCAAATAGACCACAACAAAATAATATTGGGTAACTTTAATACACTTCTCTCACCACTGGATAGACCTTTCAAACAAAAACTAAGCAAAGAAACTAGATAACTCAATAATACAGTTAATAATTTAGAACTAACATGCATATATATAACATTCTATCCATCAACAAGTGAATATACTTTCTTCTCAGCAGCACATGGATCCTTCTCCAAAACACACCATATGTTATGCCACAAATCAAGTCTTAGAAAATACAAAAAAACAGAGATACTACCCTGCATTCTATCTGACCATAATGGAATGAAATTAGAAATCAATGATAAGCCAGGTGTGGTGGTGCACGCCTATAATCTCAGCACTTGGGAGGCTGAGGCAGGAGGATTGCAAGTTCAAAATCAGCCTCAGCAATAGTGAGGCACTTAGCAACTCAGTGAGACTCTGCCTCTAAATGAAAATACAAAAAAAAAGGCTGGGGATGTGGCTCAGTGGTCAAGTGCCCCTGAGTTCAATCCCCAGTGCCAAAAAAAAAAAAAAAAAGAAAGAAAAAGAAAGAAAGAAAAAGAAATCAATCATAAAATAAAAAAAAAGAAGCTACTCCAACACCTAGAGACTAAACAATACACTATTGAATGATGGATGGATAACAGAAGATATCAGGGAGGAGATTAAAAAAAAATTCTCAGAGGTAAATGAGAACTCTGATACAACTTATCAAAATCTGTAGGACACTATGAGGGCAGTGCCAAGAGGAAAGTTCATTGCATTAAATTCACTCATTAAAAAAAGAAAAAGTCAACAAATAAACAACCTGACATTATATCTCAAAGCCCTAGAAAAAGAAGAACAAACCAACATCAAAAGTAGTATAAGATAGAAAATAATTAAAATCAGGGTGGAAATCAATGAAATTGAAACAAAAGAAACAATTTTAAAAATTGACAAAACAAAAATCTTGTTCTTTAAAAAAATAAATAAAATTGACAAACCCTTAGCCATCCTAACAAAAAGGAGAGAGAAAATTCAAATTACTAATTTAAAATTTAAAATTCATGATGAAAAAGGAAATATCATGACAGACATTATTGAAATACAGAAGACAATTAGAAACTATTTTGAAAATCTATACTCCAGTAAAATAGAAAAGCTTGAGACACTGACAAATTTCTAGAGGCATATGATCAACCCAAACTGAGTCAAAAGGACATACACAATTTAAACAGATCAATTTCAAGAAAGGAAATAGAAGACACCATTGCAAGTCTACAAACCAAGAAAAGCCCAGGACCAGACAGATTCACAGTTGAGTTCTATAAGACTTACAAAGAAGAATTAATACCAATAGTTCTCAAATTATTCCATGAAATAAAAAAGGAGGGAACCCTTCCAAATTCATTCTAGGAATCTAGTATCATCCTGATACCAAAACAAGGCAGAGACATATCAAGAAAAGAAAATTTCAGACCAATATCCCTGATGAACACTGATGCAAAAATTCTCAATAAAATTCTGGCAAATTGCATATAAAAACATATTTAAAAAATAATGCACCATGATCGAGTGGAGTTCATTCCAGGGATGCAAGTTTGGTACAACATACAGAAATCAATAAATGTAATTCATCACATCAAAAAACTTAAAGATAAGAATCATATGATTATATCAATTGATGTACAGAAAACATTCAACAAAATACAGCACCCTTTCATGTTCGAAACACTGGAAGAACTAGGGCTAGTAGGAACATACCTCAACATTATAAAAGCTATCTATGTTAAACCCAAGGCCAGCATCATTTTAAATGGAGAAAAATTGGAAGCATTCCCTCTAAAAACTGGAACAAGACAGGGATGCCTTCTTTCACCATTTCCATTCAACATAGTCCTTGAAACTCTAGCCAGAGCAATTAGACAGATGAAAGAAATTAAAGAAATATGAATAGGAAAAGAAGAACTCAAACTATCATTATTTGCTGATGACATGATTGTACACTTAGAGGATACAAAAAACTCCACCAGAAAACTTCTAGAATTAATAAATGAATTCAGCAAAGTATCAGGTTATAAAACCAATACCCATAAATTAAATGCATTTCTATATATCAGTGATGAATATTCTGAAAGAGAAATTAGGAAAACTATCCCATTCACAATAGCCTCAAAAAAAAAAAATAATACTTGATTCCCAAGAGAGGTGAAATCCTCTACAATGAAAACTACAGAATGAAGGAGCCCCAATTAGGGAGATGGCTATTGCGGTCAGCTGGAAGCCATAAGTTCCACCTGATAATAAGTATGTATGTGACGCACCTGTAAATGCACGTGAGGCACCCGCAAAGCTAAAGGTATATAACCGGGTGAAAGCGGTCGGAGTCAGGAGAAGAATGAATTCATTCAGTCAGTCATGCAGTCGCTCGGTCGGAAGAAGAGTTCAGGTCGGAGAAGAAGAAAAGAATCAGAGCGGCCAGAACGTAGGCAGAGCGGTTACAGAAGAGAAACCAGATAGAAGAAGTAATTCCTGGTCAAAGTCAGGCCGAGGCTCCCGAGGCAGAAAGAAGAAAGAACAAAGAAGAAAGAAGCTCTAAAAGCTAAGCTCTCTCTCTCTCTCTAAAGAAGAAATCTCTCTCTTTTCAAGCTCTCTCTCTTTCTCTCTAAGCTCTAAGAAGAAGAAGAAAAAGCTATCTCTAATCTTTCTCTCTAAGCTCTTTCTAAGAAGAAGAAAAATCTTTCTTTCTCTCTCTAAGCTCTCTCTAAGAAAGTAGAAGTAAAAGTAGTAATAGCTTTACTCTGCCTCCGAGAGTTTTCCTCCCGCGGTGTTTGTGGCTGGCCACAACAGGCAGCTTACAACAGAACACTAAAGAAAAAAATTGAAGAAGACTTAGAAGATGGAAAGATCTCCCATGCTTTTGGATAGGCAAAATTAATATTGTTAAAATGGTCATACTATCCAAAGTGCTATACACATTTAATGTAATTCCAATTAAAATCCCAATGTCATTCCTTATAGAAAAAGAAAAAGTGATCATGAAATTCATTTGCAAAAATAAGAGACCCAGAATAGCCAAAGCAATCCTTAGCAAGAAGAATGAAGCAAGAGGCATCACAATGCCATACCTTAAACTATACTACAAAGCTATAGTAACAAAAAACAGCGTGGTATTGGCATCAAAATAGACATGTAGACCAATGGTACAGAATAGAAGATGAAGAGACAAACCCACATAATTACAGTTATCTCATACTAGACAAAGGCGGCAAAAACTTACAATGGAGAAAGGATAGACTCTTCAACAAATGGTGCTGGGAAAACTGGAAATCCATAAAGCAACAAAATGAAACTAAACCCCTATCTCTCACCATGCACAAAACTCAAAGTGGATCAAGGACCTAGGAATTAGAACACAGACCCTGTGCCTAATAGAGGAAAAAGTAGGCCCAAATCTTCCTCACATTGGATTAGGCCCCCACCTCCATAACAAGACTCCTAAAGTGCAAGAAATAAAATCAAGAATTAATAAATGGGATGGATTCAAACTAAAAAGCTTCTTCTCAGCAAAAGAAACAATCAATGAGGTGAAGAAGGAGCCTACATTTTGGGAGCAAATTTTTGCCACACACATGTCAGATAGAGCACAAATCTCCAGGATATATAAAGAACTCAAAAAACTTAACACACACAAAAAAAGCAAACAACCCAATCAATAAATGGGCTAAGGAGTTGAACAGACACTTCTCAAAAGTAGATATACAATCGATCAACAAATATATGAAAAAGGTTCAACATCTCTAGCAATTAAAAAATGCAAATCAAAACTACTCTTTAGATTTCATCTCGGGGGCTGGGATTGTGGCTCAGCGGTGGAGCGCTCGCCTGGCACGTGCGCGGCCCTGGTTCGATCCTCAGCACCACATAGAAGGTAGATACATTGTGTACAACTAAAGCAAATAGATAAATATTAAAAAAAAAAAAAAAGATTTCATCTCATGCCAGTCAGAATGGCAGTTATCAAGAACACAAACAACAATAAGTGTTGGTGAAGATGTGGTGGAAAAGGCGCACTCGTACGTTGCTGGTGGAACTGCAAAATGGTACAACCAATCTGGAAAACAGTATGGAGATTCCTTGGAAAATTTGGCATGCCCATTTGACCAGCTATCCCACTCCCTGGTCTATACCCAAAGGACTTAAAATCAGCATACTATAATAATGCAGCCACAATGTTTATAGCAGCTCAATTCACAATAGCTAAACTTTGGAAGCAACCTAGATGCCCTTCAATAGATAAATGGATAAAAAAACTGTGGTACCTATACACAATAGAATTTTACTCAGCATTAAAAGAGAATAAAATTGTGGCATTTGCAGGTAAATGGATGGAGTTGGAGAATGTCATGCTAAGTGAAGTAAGCCAATCCCAAAAAACCAAAGACTGAATGTACTCTCTAATAAGTGGATGCTGATCCATAATGGGGGAGGGGGGTCATGGGAAAAATGGAGGAACTTTGAGCAAATGGGAGGAAGTGGAGGGGAAGGGGCATGGGGGCAGGAACAATGGTGGAATGAGATGGACATCATTACCCTAGGTACATGTATGACTGCACATATGGTGCAACTCTACATCACGTACAACCAGAGAAATGAAAAGTTGTACTGCAATTGTGTACAATGAATCAAAATGCATTCTGCTGTCATATATACCTAATTAGAATTAATTAATTAATTAATTAATTTTTTAAAAAGAATACAAACAAGCCAGGTGTGGTAGAGTACATGTGTAATCTCAGCAGCTCAGGAGACTAAGGCAGAAGGATTGCAAGTTCAAAGCCAGCCTCAGCAACTTAGCGAGGCCCTATGCAACTTAGCAAAACCCTGTCTCAAAATAAAACATAAAAACAGCTGGAGATGTGGCTCAGTGGTTGAGTGCCCCTGGGTTCAATGCCCAGGACCAAAAGAAAAGAATACAAAACAATAATAGATGCTGGAGAGGATATAGAGAAAAAAGGAACATTTTACACTGTTGGCAGGACTATAAATTAGTATAAACCACTATGGAAGTCAGCATAAAGATTCCTAAAAAGACTTGAAATGGTGGTTCCATATGACCCAACTATACAACTCCTCAGTATTCAACCTCAAGAATTAAGGTCAGCACACTATAGCAATACATGCTTACCAATGTTTATAGCAGTACAATTCATTAGAGCAAAATTATGTAACCAGCCTAGGTGTCCATCAATATATAAATGCATAAAGAAGTATGGTATATATACACAATGGAGTTTTATTCAGCCATAAAAAATAAAATTATGTCATTTGAAGGAAAATCGCTGGAACTTGAGATAATACTTTAACACAAAGTGAAAAAAGCCAAAATCAGAAAGTCAAGGGTCATATGTCTCATATGTAGAAGACAGAGAAGAAAAAAGGAAAGAAAGGTGTAAGGGGTAGGGATGGTAAATCTCATGAAAATCAAAGGGAGATGGAGGGGAGGGTAAGAAGGGCCAGGAAAAGAGATACACTAGGGAATGATATTTGCCAAATTATATTATTATATAGTGTATATGCACAACATATTACAACAAATCCCACCATTATGTACAATTATAATAAACCAATAAAAATAAGAAAAAAATGAAATGAAAAAAAAAGTTGGATACAGGGACTGCCGATGTAACTCAATGGTAGAACACTTCTATAGCATGAACAAGGCCCTGAGTTCAATCCTCAGTACTGAAAAGAAACAAGTTGGATAAATATTTTTATGGATACTTTCTATACAATACACTGCATTTGGAGAATGAAGAAGAAAATAACACATGGTGGGAAAAACAAGAATCAGCACTCATAATTGAATATTTCAGAGAAGTATGTGTATCAAATTCCACAAAATGCAGACACAATATTAATATCAACGCAGCTCACCAAAAAGTGCAATTCTGAAACTAGAAAGAACAGATTTATTTTATTTGATTTCATTTTATTTTATTTTATTTGTCCCTGGATAGGGAATCTGTTGTACTAATTTAGGACATGATAGTAAGTACTTCTGATTCTTGATACTAACACTTCAGGGCAATGAACGGAGAGAAAATAAAGCTGAATACCTTAGCAGTGTTGGAACAATGGGAGGAACACTGTCGAAAATGGTTCTGATCATTTTACTCAGGCCTGAAAATAAAACACAGATATCTTATATTAGACTATAGAAATAAGTAATTTCTAGTCACTTATTACAGAACAAGTATCAACTTATTGTGAATAGGTATATTTAAGGTAGTGTTTTTCAAAATAGAGTTTACAGACCACCTACATCCTATCATTTAGCATGCTTATAAAAAGACACATTCTTGGGCACCAACCCAGACCTCTAAATCAGAATCTCTGGAAAGGAAGCCTATAAATCTTCCTTTACAGTGTGTGCCCTAGGAAATCTTTAAGTAGTCTAATAAATGAAAACTAAATCTCTAAGGTAAGTAAGGAACAGTAGGTGTCTAGCACATACCACATGCACATATCTCCTTTGAATATTCCTTGAATGTTTAGAGCAGAAACATTAATTACTTCCTTTTCCAAACTAATCAATCACATGTTATGCTTTCTAATGGGTTATAAACCAATATCTCCATTTCCATTCCTACTGCCCTGTCAACCCAAACTTTGATTGCTACAGTAGATTTTTTTCTCTCCCAATTCATTCCACACACTGGATTAATGTTTGTAAGATGCCACTCTTGACATACTTGTCCCTTGTACAGAAGATTTCAATAATTTCCAAATAATTACAAACTGAATTAACAAGCCCATATTGCCAAATTCTGCCACAATCTGAACCCATGCTAAATTTCTAGTCTTATTTTTTATTGTTTTCCTATACTGATACCCCACATCAGCCAAGTTAGCTTTATTGGCTGCCTATGGAAGAGAAGACTAGATGATCACCAAACATCCATATATTCTCCTTCTTGAGCACACAGACTACATTTCACAGTCCCCTTTGCTGTTAGGTATGTCCATGTTATTGGATCTTAGCCAAAGGAATATAAGCAGAAGTGATAAATACCATTCGAGGAACAAAACTTCAATTACCAGGTACACTCTCTACACTGTTCCTTTCTGCCTTATCTAGGGGATGATGAACCCACAAAAGAATCTGGATTCCTAAATCACTATGTAAAAGAAAGCCATCCACAAACAGGACCATCCATGTTGGACTGTTACATGAGAAATAAAGTTAAACTGTGCCTGAGCTATCAGTCATTTTTGGAAATTGCCAAAATGATTCATAACACCCTGGAAAGAAAAACTCTATGCAATAATTAATTACCTCAGGGGAGTAAGGAAGAAAGAGGAGTCAAAGATGGTAGAGAGAAAAGCAGGCCAAGGGACTAGAACTCTTTGCTCTAGACTTCAGATGTATGTATGTGTGGGAGAGAGGGAATGTGTCTGTTTCAGAAGCCTGGTTTACTCTTATTAATATAGTATCCAAACGTTATTAATTCCCACATATTATCTTTGTATCATAGAATTTCCCTGATGGAAATTTCTTCCTAACATACTCAGTTCAGTTCAAGACCTTTCCTTCTCAACTTCTTCAACCACTCTTATTCACAGATCAACTTCTATAATACATAAGATGCTATATTATTTATTACACATTTATCCCATGTTATCTTTTCAAACTTTTGATATAAAAAATCTTTTTTCTCACTTCTATTATAAATTCTTTAATGTCAGGAATTATGTCTCAAAGACTTGAATATTTCCCAGGTGTCTATATCTACCTGAACATCAGTGTTCTATGAATAGACCTAAGTGAGTCACTTTGGGGAAAATAGCAGAAAACTCTGTCAAGCCAAAGATACTAAAGTCATTTTTAGAACAAGGTAGAAGTATACATATATAAAAATAATGATCACACACGCACACACACACACACTTTCCAGAAGAGGTTTAGTTGATCTGAACTTTTCAGTCCCACAGAGTTCACTATAACCTAAGGAAATGCAAGGTATTTCCCCCAAACTAATAAATACCTGGAATTCTCTGGACTTGCAGCATTAATCCCAACTCAAAGATCAATCCATTTGACAAAAAAAGATATCAATCCACATGCCTATGGTAGTCTAATAGATAATGGGAAATCTGAATTATAGTGATACCTACAATGCTCTTGTGATCACAACAGAAATTGAAACTGTTTGACTGAGCACCCAGGTTAGTGTCATACAATAGAATTTTCTGCCATGATGGAAATGTTATGTATCTGTCTACTAGGCACATGTGACTACTGAGGACTTGAAATGTGACTGTGACCAAAAAAAAATTTATTTAATGTTTGTTACTTTAAATCCTATTTTATTTTACTTTATATATTTTGAGACTGGGTCTTGCTGTATTGCCCAGGCTGGTTTCAAACTCACAGGCTCAAGTGATTATCCTACCTAAGTCTCCAGAATAGCTGGGACAATAGGAAATGTGCCACTACACATGCCTTAAATCCAAATTTAAATAACCACATGGTGGCTAGTAGCAACGATGCCAGTTGCACAAACATAGTTGTTTTGTTTCCCTTGAAATATACTTTCATTTTTTGATAAATTATTTTTATTTGTTCTTTTTAGGCATATATAACAGTAGAGTGTATTCCAACATATTATACATACATAAAGTATAACTTATTCTAATTAGAATCCAATTCTTGTGGTTGTACATAATGTGGAGTCTCACTGGTCATGTATTCATATATGAACATAGGAAAGTTATATCCAATTCATTCTATCTTCTGAGTGTTTTAACTTTATAAACTATCACTCACTTCTAATTACTTATTAAGCTTTAGGCTTTAGTGTTGGATTTTACTCATAAAATCAGTATTCTTTTTTTTTTTTTGGTACTGGGGATTGAACTCAGGGGCACTCGACCACTGAGCCACATCCCCAGCCCTTTTTTGTATTTTATTAGAGACAGGGTCTCACTGAGTTGCTAAGTGCCTTGCCATTGCTGAGGCTGGCTGTGAACTCGCGATCCTCCTGCCTCAGCCTCCCAAGTGCTGGGATTACAGGCGTGTGCCACCGCGCCCGGCTATAAAATCAGTATTCTTGAAAAACTAACCAACTATAACTGAGACCGAGTTAAGTTACTTCCCCAATTCTAGTGTACTTTACATCATACTGCCTTCTTGCCTCCTAACTTATAAATTCTAAACAGGGAATAAATCTTCCAAATGCTGCATACATTTTTTTTTCAATTATTGGCATTTATTCTAGTTTTAACAAGGATCTTATGGCCTTTGAAAGTCTTAGCAATCTGGTGCAGCAAAACAAAGTGACATGTTAACATTCAATATCATAGCATGCAGTTTAAGATCAAAAGCTCACACTTGGAAAAAAATATGAATTAAAAATTTTCAAGAACAACACACTTCATTATCTGGTTCATGGAATTTATCTAAACTTAAATGATTTTATTTAATTATTTTAAAGTATTTTTGAAATTTGAAGGAAATATTAATTTAGGAAAATTCACAAATGATGATTTATAAATTAATAAAAGTTAAAATTGACAGATAATCTAATTGTGTTTTTATCATTAACTATTATATACACCAATATTCATGTCATTTTGTTAGCTACTATTCATATTTAAAACAAACTCCCAAATTGTTGTAATCTATGACTTGGCATTCTAAAGAAAAGCTTCCATGTATTTTAAAAATGCTATACTGGTCTTTTTAAACAGAGGTAGTTTCTCTGAATTTAACCCTTTTATGAAACAAAGCATGTATCCATGTTCCAACTAGCAAGTAACAAGGATGCAACATGAGGAAAGCTTGGTAACTGTGCAAATTATTAAATTTACTGTACTGTATGATTCCCTGAGTCAGATCACTGGAAGACACTTCCACATATATCAGAATGCTCCTGTTCCAGGTCTCCTAGCAGTCCAAAGTCACTGGCTAGCTCTAAAATTCAGTCATTTTTTTTTTTTTTTTTTTTTTCCTCTTCAGTCCTCCTTCATTCCCTCTGGACATGGAGAATGGAAAACTCTCCATTCCATGCCTACTGGCCAGCCTTCTTGTTTTCCTGAGTCCCCAATCTTCTGAAGGTGTTTGATGTCCCAGACACCTTCAGAAAGCCTGTGTTGTAGGGTAATATTTTATGAACAAGGAAAGAAAAACCTTGAATATTGTATTTTACATCTCATCTGAAATAGTCCATGTCAAAGAAACTACCTATGCCATAAACATGTTTGTGTGTGTAATTTTCCTTTACATGTTTTTAAAAAATAGGTTTCCCTTGAACATTTAACAGATATTTAACAAACCAAATAATAAATAAAACAATTATTATCAGCCCATAAATGGTATGAATTTTTAATTTACTGCAGCATTTAAAATATACCTTACATATTTGCACTTTAATAAGTTCATGGCATGTACACAGCATGTGTTTTATTACATGATCAAATTGATTAGTTTGATATACTATACAGAAAACATACAGTTCATATATGGATTAATAACCATGAAGTATCCCAAAAGATTTCATATACTAATGTTAAATGATCAAATTACACTTTCAAACTGATAAATATAAGATTATACCTGGTAATGAAAACATTTTTACGAATGCATAATGTTGTAACACTGCCAGGAATATTTTTTTTAAATTTTTGTTTGATTAAAAAATGGCTGGTGGATATTTTTAAGAAAAAGACTATTCAAGATAGAGACATCTGTGCCCAATTCTAGCCCCCAAAGGAATTTTTAATTACAAAGACCTATTTAAATTACAAAGAGAGTTTCACTTTGAGTTTCTCAAAGTATTTCATAATAATATAAAATGTAAATGTAAACTGGAAAGAGGAGGGGAGAAAGACACTGTCTTGAATGCTCTAAGACCAAGAATATATCTTTGGCTAGTTTACTGCTTTCCCCCATCAAAAACGAACTAACTTTAAAAAAACTTATCTGGGCTGGGGCTATTGCTCAGTGGTAGAGCCATGTGTGAGGCCCTGGGTTCGATCCTCAGCACCACATAAATAAAATAAAGGGATTGTGTCCACCTACAGCTAAAAAATATTTTTTAAAAAAACTTATCTGTGCTTATTATCTTGTCTTTTTTAATATAATATGCTTAAACCTGACAGTTTATATTTTGAATTTTTGCCATGGAGCACTATTTGTGAGCTCCAACACTGAAATTTTTGTATTTTTCTCAGGAGTATTACTCTTACTGTACCTAGCAAATAAAATTCACATGCCTGTAATTTTTCTATTTTTCTCTTACTAGCAAGTACTCAATATTTTTTTTGGTACCAGGATTGAACCCAGAGATACTCAACCACTGAGCCACATCCCCAGCCCTTTTTTTTTTTTTTTTTTTTTTTTTTTTTTTTTGGTACCGGGGATTGAACTCAGGGGCACTTGACCACTGGGCCACATCCCCAGCCCTTTTTTTGAACTTTATTAGAGACAGGGTCTCACTGAGTTGCTAAGTGCCTCGCCATTGCTGAGGCTGGCTTTGAACTCGCGATCCTCCTGCCTCAGCCTCCCAAGTGCTGAGATTACAGGCATGCGCCACCGCGCCCGGCTATCCCCAGCCCTTTTTATTTTTTATTTTGAGACAGGGTCTTGCTAAGTTGCTTAAGGCCTTGCTCAGTTGCTGAGACTGGCTTTGAACTTGCAATCCTCCTGCCTTGACCTCCTGAGCTACTGGGATTACAGGCATGCACCACTGTGCAAAATATTTTTTGAATGATTGAATGAAGCTCAGTGAAGTGTACTGCCTTCTCTTACCAATAATACAACTCCCATCTCAATCTTTCACCCATGAACAGTTTCTGTCAAAACAAATCTAATTTACTGTTAATTCTACTCAGAATCAGTTACATAAAGATCAATGCATAAATTCCTGAGTTGGATGCTAGAGAAAAGTTTGTAATGTGAGAAATAGGAATGTTTGCTTCCTTTTTATAAGATAGCAATACTATTCCAAAACAACAGCAGTAACAAAATAGGGGCTAGGGACATAGTTCAGTGGTAGAGCACTTTCTTGCATGCATAGAGCTCTGGGTTTGATCCCCAGAATCACAAAAAATAATTTTTTAAAAAAAAGTACTATGATTTTCATTTATTTGAGAAACCAAAAAGCCCCAGACTAAATGTTGTATTCAATTCAGCTAAAATTATCTCCTTCATTTCATTACCTGAAAATAATTTATTTTAAGAACTACACATTTATTTTTTGGAAGTACGTGGAAACCTACTTTGTGAAAAGCACTATAATAAATAAAACATAATCCCTACTCTCCCACTTCTGTTTCTGTTGTTAATTACAATGCAAAAAATACTGTAAACAGTCAAAAGAACAATAGAGTGACAACAAGCTAGACAAACAATAGCAACTTTTTTTTAATAATAATTAACCATTTATTGAACATCTTTGTTAAGGCATTTTGGTAGACATTTTACACATAATAACATAATCCTGCAAAGTAAGTATTATTATGCTCATGTTGATTTAAGAAAACAGAGGTTCATGATACAGGACTTAACATAGAGCAAGTATTCTACAATACTTGTTGAATGAGTAATGCTTAGCAAAGTCCCCTAGTTATGCACAGGTAACAAGTTAAAAAGAGGTAGGGCATTATTACATTTACCTCATGAGTTTCCTATAAAATACCCAAATTTGGAGTTTCATAAGTTAAGAAACTATCTAGACTAGATCCTACCCAACTTAAAGGTGAACTTTAAAAACAGAGTTCAGTAATCATCTCTTCTGTATAAACCAGGATACAAAATTATAGAGAATTTTTAAGGTAAGGAAAATCTAAAGAATTTTCCAGCAAGAATATTTAAATATTCTCTTGGCAACTTTTTAAAACATTATTTAACAGCAAAAAAATGTATTTGACATGAAGCAAATTGAAACAAACTCAAGATCATAAGTCTTCAATCCCTTCTGCTCGTACTGTTAAGTTAGAATTTGCCTATATGGTATGATGAAAACATTCCCTTTTATCTCTTAGAGAAAAAAGTCAAGTTTTCCAATCAAACGTCTGAATTCCATTATTGACGTCATTGTGTTAAACACTGCTTTCTCCTACAATCCTCCTTAAAAAATGAAAGATATTGAAAGGAGAAATAACCTGACACCCCCAACCTCTTGGAATAAATGAGTTGATCAGATCTTAGAATGACTAATACAAATGAAAGTCCCAGGTGGCTAATAGGGAGGGGTCATTGAAGGAAGAAAAGGTATCAGAAAAATGACCAGGAGTGTCTTAACAAGTAAAGCAAAAGAATAGGTCCTTAATATCACTGCTTTCTACATACCTGTTCAGGTCCTATTCTTCTCAATTCCTTAACTAAAATTTATCTGCTTCTCCCCTTCAAACATCTGTACTTAACACATCCATAAGTTTTCATCTTTTTTTTTTTTTTTTTTTTTGTACTGAGGATTAAACCCCGGGGTGCTTAAACACTGAGCCACATCTCCAGCCCTTTTTCTACTTTATTTAGAGACAGGATCTCGCTTAGATTTTTGTCAGTGCCTCGCTAAATTGCTGAGGCTGGCTTTGAACTCACAATCCTCCTGCCTTAACCTCCCCAGTCGCTGGGATTACAGGTGTGCGTCACCATGCATGGCTTGTTTCCATCTATTTAATACTCTCTAGTTTTTAACCCTCATTCCCACTTTCTTTTCCACACAGAAGACAGGCTCATGCCACAGATTTTTCAAAACCTTTCTTTAAATATTTCTTGTCCTCTTGTTGCCAGTCCTAACTTCTC